>APFE030086091.1:80399-98549 GCA_000404065.3 Pinus taeda
AATGGTTCATGAGGCACAATACTTGCTAAGGTTTTGCAAATGGGGTAGCAAGCTAAGTGGGCTTGATTGTGGGGAAAAACTCCACAGTTAAGCGCGCTTGAGCCAGAGGAGTTCTGGGATGGGTGACCTCCTGGGAGTCCTGGTTACCGGGTGCAAGCCCCGGAAGTGATGATTGATGCTATGTGATTCGTTCTCCACTTTTCACTAGTTTCAATCCCACTTCTTCACCCCTGTGAGCATCACCCGATGCAATGAGTGCTAAGTGAACTATTCAAAAATCATGAGAAATTAGTCAGTTACGACTACCTCTCATGGAAATGGTCATACGTTTGAATGACTTACTTAACGCAGTTGAATCCCAAAATGATATCTAATATCTTAATGGTACTATAATCTTTGCCTGCAGTAGCTTCCTTACCTCCCTTGCAATGGAGGGGAGTAAGAGTGGATTTATCTTTTTGAGTTTCTATTTGCACGGCTTTATCCCACTCTTCAAAGGAATATTATGCTGAATTATATTAGTATCAAATGATTTCAAATCATCATAAGACTAAGAAAATGCATCTTTGTAAGTTTTGAATAGATCTAAATACCTTTGTTTGTATTGCAAGGGGATTCCTTTCGACAACCTAATCATCTAGGGTTCCTCCTCTGATCTAATGTTGTAGTCTTCTACATGATCGTACTTCTTAGGAGCCATTTGTTTGGAGGCTACACCATCCTTATTAAAAATTCTTCCTAGTGGAACAAGTTTGCAGGGTTGGTGTTCCCTTTTAGTTGCAAAATTTTGCGCCCAGCCACTGTGTCTTTCCACAAAGTGGATTCTTGTTCTACATCTTCTTCTTCTTGATCGATGGTGGAGTGGGTGAACTCCCCAACAAATTTTATGAATCTTTTCACCTACTCATCATCCTCGAATACCTGCTAATGTTTGACATTATCAGGTATTGAGGGTCCGTATCTAACTTCTACCTCATACTTGAGGAGTGGATTTTGTGGGGACTTGAAAGTGCTTGCAACTACAGTAAGAGAGTTAGGAATCCTGTCTTCTTCCCTGTGCAAAAACTAGATGTTAAAGGCCAACAAGAAATTATCTATTAAGTCCCACACTTCATTCCGGTATGTCCTTAGTTGGGGGTGTTTGGCTTAGCATTGATTTCTGATTTTCCTTACAACCAACTTAGAGTCTCCATACACCGCTAGGCATTCAATATTCATATTTTTTGTTGTTTGTAACCCAAGGAGTAATGCTTTGTATTCCACTAAATTGATGGTCGCCTCAAATTCTATCTTGAATGATAGGGGTATCAGTGTGTCTCCTACGGATACCAACAATATTCCAACTCCATTTCCCTCTTTTGAGTTTGCTCCATCGAAGTACAATTTCCATACCTCGTTTTCATTTAAGTGTGGGTATTCCAACTGCCTTGTTAGTTGTATTGATGCTTCTTCTAAGAGGTTCTCTTCTTCTTCTAAGAATAGGAAGGAGATGTTGCTTTCTTTTCCATGAGCTTGGGAGTTTTCTGAGCCTTTAGCTAGGGTCAAAATTTTTACAAACCTGGATTCTCTGTACAACCTCCTTTACTCACCTCCAAAAGTAGGAATAGTGGCATAAGTAAGATCTAGCTTGATAGAGCCACCCACCTTGGAACCCCGAGATCTGGATAAGAGCATGCCGAACCAAGGAGGAATATCGACCGCCACTATATCCATTACCACACTCTTCACAGGGATCTGAGCCAGGTTTACCACTAGATCCTTTATCATTCCTAAGCACTTGACTCTTTTGGAGTCTATTATCTCTCAGTATTTTCTCTAGAAGTTATTTGGAAGAAAGAAAATGGATGAGGTAACTACTAACCAACTTTGGAGCATAGGTTCTAGCCAACCTAGGCTCAAAGATGGCTCTCTCTATATGATTTATCCTTGTTTGTTGGGATTTTAGGCTAGTTATGGATTTCTCAAGGGGTTTTGGTTTTGCTTGAGATTGTGTGGTGGGATCTCTTTAAACAGATGGGTAAATCGATGTCTTTCAGACCATTGGGCTATGGAGTCAAAAGATCACGAAGAAGGGATGGATGAACTCGGTAAAGGAGATGTTCCAAGGGCAAGGTAGTAGACTGTATTTCAAATGTTTGAGACAGAGAGGTGGAAGGTTTTCACTCAAGGAAAGGGAGCAACTAAGGATTCTCAGACCCAAATAATGAATGAGGAAGGAAGATGAAACCAAAACCAAAGGGCAACTAAGGATCCTTCAATCTAGATTACTTAATGAATAAAATTAAACTAAAGATAAATTATGGATTCTTTAATTTAAATATGAGAAGAAAACATTCAAATGCTTAACTATTAAGACAAAGTGTGTTTTAAACACTTTCTGAAATATGTTTCCAAGTTAAAGCATTTAGATTGAAATACAAACAAGACTGTGAATAACTTTGAGAAATTGATAAAGATACAATAAAAATAGTTATTTGGAATATGCTCAACACAAGAATCCCTAGAACAGTCTAATGTTTATTGATTACTCTAGCTTGCTGGCTCTTCAATTTGTAGAATAGCCTTTTGTTCTTCTATATCAAGAAGTCTACATAAATTTATAATAGATTCCACCCTACATACTTCGAATTGTGAAGTATTTATACATAAGTTTATTACAAAATATCTCAAACCAACTTGAGATTTAATCTAGGAAATAAAATATCTCCTTTGCATGAAGATAGAGACAGCTCTTGAAACAGTTTCATGCTGTCCCTTTTATTGTGGTAGTGCTGGCCTTTATGGTTGGATTTAGGCCCTTTATGCGAGGTTGTTGTTGTAGTTTTTCATGCTGGAATCTTCATTCACCTTTGTCTTTCAATTGATACTCTTTGACACCGATACTCTTTGACCCTGCTGACCTATCTTCATCTTCTCACCTGGCAGCTTTGTTTTTATCCTTTTACTGCATTTTTCTTATAGTAAAGTAGTCTATTTTTCCATAGCTTTTAACGTCTTATTCATTCAACATCAGGTAATTTGATTGTCAATGTCCTTCTATATATTTCATTTGCCTTGGAGTCATAACTTAGTTCCTGTGCCTTTGATTTTGACTTTTAGAGGGTTTGATAGAGGTTTTGACAGAGACTTGAATCTTCATAAGGATTTGGGCATGGCCTTCGAATTCAGAGTAGTTTTTGATTAATTTTAGTTGATTAAATCACTTTACACACTGAATGCTTTCAAATTGAAAGGTTCGTCTGTCCAATTTGTTCATAGACACATGGAGTTTGGTGAATTGGCTTCCACTTGGTGTCTCAGCCACTGCAGAGGTTTGAATGGGTTTAGTACAGATCAAGAGGTTGATTGGATTTTTTGCAGCATATTCGGGACTTTAAATGGGGTTTGTTGGTAGTTTTTAGTTTTGCAAGTATCGCATTGGTTCACAGAGGTTTTACAAGGAAAACGAGCAAAAGAAGAGAAGCAGGGCTTTCACAGCCTCTTTATGGAGAAATAGTCACTTTTGGCAGCAAATTTCATATTATGAATGATTGGTGGTTTATTGGGTTGGCAGGGAGGTGGTTTTGTAGGGCGTTGCACCGCTTTAGTGGGAAAGGCGGTATTTAGGAGGGGCAACCCGATCTGCTCCAACGCTTGACACGTAGTAGTTGGGGGGTTGGGAAAAACACCTTATCGAGTGGGTAAAGGTCAACCATCGGGCACAGCTGATATCGCTGTGGACTGTTAGATGATGGGGGTGAAGATCGAACAGGAGTTGGGTGAGGGAATTGCACGAGCGATAAATCAAAAGCTTTCAGTGGGGCCCATGGCTTTAATCTTCAACGATATGGGATTAATTTAGGACTTAATCATTGGATTAGCAGATCAGGTGTTGGTTAATGACATGATTAGGCAATCGGGCGGGGTTAAATGATGGGTTTAATATATTTATCGGGATATGGGGTAAAACGTATAGTTTATAACTAAACTAGGGGTTGGGTTATTTATATAAAGGATTTAATTAATATACGGGAAAAGGTATATGGGGGTTTATATAAATAGGTTAGCATGTTAATATAAAATGAATGTGCAGGAATGGGTGTACCCTTGAGTAAAAAGGTAATGTTTGTGCATACACTTTATACTTAGGATAAAATGTTTTTGTGGGTTTTTTGAATGAAATAGAATTACATGGGGGCCTTTTAATTTTCCTAGGCAAATGGAGTTTAACCTTAGGAAAAGGGGTTTTGTTAGGCTAATGAGGGGAATTGAAGGGAGATGAATTTCATGAAGGGGATTCTATCACTTTATGTCCTTAAGCCTTCGAGCCGAGGGTCTGGTCCCTCCAGAAGTCAGAGAAATTATCTGAGCCTCTTTGACTTAAAGGATTAAAAGTACTAGAATATGTTTGTGGGTAGGAAATTACTAAGTATAGGGGGAAAATGACTTGGGGGGAGTTAATTAAGTTAACTTGTAAACCTTTGCTTTTTCCTTCATAGTTGATTATACATATTAGCACATATGTCTAAGCATGATGAATGTTTTTTTATCCAATCAACTTTCTACTTCAACAACCTTTCTTCTACTTACCCATTTACCTACCCTAACATTTTTTCTTCATTTTATTTGGGTGCATTTAGACTAGAAAACCTTATTATTCCTTTTTATTTTGCAAAGTAAACTATCTAATCTCAACCTTATATCATCCAAGCGCTCAGATTAAACTGATGAGCTCCTTTTATTATCTCTAACTATTTTCTCACTTTCTTCTATTGCTACCTATATGACCATATAAAGATCACAAACTCTCCAATCTGCAACCATAATTGTACCTCCTCCTTTGGCTTAAAATGGCATAAGAAATAAATTGAACAACACAATTGAACAACAAGTGAACAATGCAATTGAATTGAACACTAGCAAATTGAACTGTAGTGAATTGAACAACAGTGAATTGAACAACAACGAATTGAACAACAACTAAATTGAATAACAATGAATTGAACAACAACTGATTGAGCATCAACTTATTGAACAACAACTGATTGTATAGGAAACCTTTCACTGCTCTATTTTATTCACTAACTACAAACATAAATCTGAAAACATGAAATAGCCAAGGTTAAATAGTTTGACTATCATGGATCATGGCATGAATTACAAGCTGCACACAATCATTACTATGCATAAAGTAAATAGTAGTGGCATTTAGGCCTCCACACTTTCATGGTCTCTTTTTGTTTTTCGGGGTTCATTTATTTTCATTTTTTGATCTTTTCTTATTCTTTTTTTCCTTTGATTTTTCTTTTAGGACATACCCTCTTTACATTTTTTAATCTATTAATATGAACTACATTTGCAGAAATCAAAGGTATGTACAATATTACAAGGCTTAATTTAACCAAGTCAAAATTATGAATCCTATCACTATAGGAATCTAGCAGTGGCTCCACTTGGGGATGGCATTTGCTAGTGAAATGTCAAGAAATCTAAAGATCAGTAACCTTTGACTTGTTGTCGTTAACTCCTTGTAAAATGTCCTTCTACAAATATGCATTATTTATACTTATGACAATGAATCTTTTAAAGCTTAGGGCCTTCTCTCTGGGTTTTAGCTTCCAAGGATTACCATCCAATCCAATCTACACACTGCAATGTTATTTACAATGATGGAAAATAAAGTGAACTACTGTAAGTCAGTGGAAATGTAGTGCTTCAGCATCCTACCATTAACAGGGCCTCCTGGTAGGTCTGATCCATCAATGTTTCTTAAGAAAAAGGCATTGTTACCTCTGTATCCACAAATAAGATAAGGTCCCTGCCATAGAAAATCAAATTTTCCATGCTTGCCTTTATCTTCCCTCTTTTAATCCCACTTTAAAACTTTGTCTCCTATGTGAAAATCATCTGCTTTAGTCTTTTTATGAAAGACTTTCTTGATTTTTTCCTGGATTATCTGTGATTTTACATAAACCTCTTCTCTGGTCTGCTGTAGGTGTATATTTTGGTTTATTCTTCTTTGAATGTCATTTGTTTCCACCTGTTGTTCCTGAAGGATTTTCATAACTGGCACTCCCAAGGATGATGGAAAAACTGCATCCATCCCATAAACCAGCTGATAAGGGGATGTTCCAATGGACTTTTTAGTAGTTAATCTGTCTGCCCATAGGGCATTGGCTAACCTCTTATTCCATGTCATTTTATTATCCTCCATTAGCTTTTTGATAATGTTGACCAGGCTTTTGTTGGATGACTCTACTAGTCCATTACCTTGAGGGTAATAGGTTTTGGAATGGCCAAGGGTAATATGGTATTTGTTACAGAAATATATCATTCTTTTAGACTTAAAGGTTGTTGTATTATTAGTAATGAGCTTCTAGAGACTTCCAAATCTTGAAAGGATATTACTTTCTAGGAAGGTAGTTATGACAGTGTCTGTCGCTTGCCTAGAAGGTATGGCCTGTATCCATTTGGTAAAATAGTTTGTGGCCGTTAGAATCCACTTATGCTAACCTGAGGATGGGGGTTGTATTTCTCCAATGAAGTCTAACCCCCATTGTTGGAATGGAATCTCAGTGGAAATTGGTTTAAGGGGTAAAAATATTAGTTTCCTTTTTCCTTCAAAAATCTGGCATTTGCGACAAGAGGTCACATGTTTTTTGACATCTGCAAACAAAGTAGGCCAGTAAAAACCAACCCTCAGAATCTTGTCAACAGTACTTTTCTAGTACAAGAGTCCTCCATAGTTGCCTGCATGAAACTCTTGCAAAATTTTGTCCATCTCATCTTTTAATAAACATGTTAAGAGAATACCACTAGTGTCCTTCCAAAACAATGCATTATCTATAACACAATATCTTGATGACTTCATTTTTAAGAATCTAGCTTTGGTTTTTGTCAGTCCAGAAGGAGCTTGTAAATTTAGTAGTACAAATGTAATATCTACATAAAATTGTGATTCAGTAAAGGAGTCACTGATCTGTGAAGTCTCCATCTCCTCTTGATCATCCAAAGCACAAATGAAGTTGATATCAAGGGCCTGACAGTTCGATTCAGCCATGATTTTGGCTAAACCTTGGCCCTTGATGAACTTGGTAGGTTTTACCTCAATGTCATATTCCAATATCATGGCAATCCACTTGCCCCTTTTTCCTTCAGGCCCATTTTGAGTCAAAATGTCCTTAACTACAGAGTTTGGAACATAAGCAATGATATGAGAGTACATAATGTATACTCTAAAATCTTTGATAGCTTTAACCAAAGCTAATAACTACTTTTCCATGATATTGTATTTTAGTGTGGCATCTCTCAGGGATTTACTAAAGAATTCTATTGGCTGTTTATATCCCTGATTGTTCTTTTGCAACAAGAGTGCTGCTATGGTGTGCTATGAAGCAAATGAAAAAATAATAAAATTTTGCTGAAGTCAGGACTAATATGGACTGGAGTTTTGGTTAATGCTTCCTTAATGTCTTCAAAGGATCGTTTGGCCTCCAATGTCCATTTAACTGATAGGTCCTTTTTAAGCATGTTATTTAATTCCCTAATTAATTCTACTAGATTTGAGATAAATCTCCTAAGAAAGTTAATCTTACCTAGAAATGATTGTAGCTTTTTTATGTTTCTGGGATGGGAAATGGTCATTATGGCTTCTACTCTAGTAGGGTCTATCCTAATCCCATATTTTGATATGATGTGTCCTAATAGATTTCCCTCTTCTAGACCAAAAAGTGTATTTTTAGGATTTAAAGAAATCCCAAATTTCTTGCATTTGATAAATACTTTGCTGAGATGGTCTGAATGCTCATTGTTTGATTTAGAGAAAACTGTATTATCATCCTGATATACTACTAAGAAATCATGGATTTCTTTAGCGAAAGCTATATCCATGGCTCTCTGAAATGTGGCACCTGCATTCATTAATCCAAAGGGAATCTTCAACTACATGAAGGTACCCCAAGGAGTAGTAAAAGTAGTTTTAGGTTGGTCCTCAGGTTGGACTAGTATCTGGTTATAGCCAGAGAATCCATCTAACAGTGAAATCCTAGATGAGCCCACTACCCTTTGTAATATATGGTCCATTTTGGGTAAGGGGTAGTTGTCTTTTAAAGAAACCTTGTTCAAGCTTCTAAAATCTACACAAAGTCTAATTTCACCTGTCTTTTTCCTAGTTTTAACTAAGTTTGAAATCCAGTCTGAGTATCTAATGGGTGCTATGATCTGAGCATCAAACATCCTTTTATCCTCTTTTTCTATGGATAGCATAAGAACTGGGTTTATCCTTCTAAGTTTATGTTTGAAAGGTTTATGATCTCCTTTCAGGGGTACTTTATGCCAGATTATGCTGGTGTCATAAGATTTTAAGTATTCATAAATCCAAGCAAATACATCCTGAAACTCTTTAAACATATTTATATATTTAACCTTTTATTCTAGGGGCAAGGCTTTAGATATCTTAATGAGTTTTGGATTATCTTCAGTTCCTATATTAACTTCTTCTATGTTAGCTCTTAGAGGTTCTATTTTGGGCTTTCTAGTTACATCATTAGAGTCAAACAAATCCTCTAAAGGTACTAATCCTTTAGGAAAAAAATTATATTTCAAGTTAAGGATCTTAGGATCATCGTCGATAATTTCATCTATCTCTACATTTTCTAAATTATTTATTTCTAGCCCAGTAAATTTGGTTGGTTTATGTATATCAAAAATATTTACATCTAAGTTGTTTTCTATATTATTGTCTATTGTGCAGTCAGTATCTATTTTACAGTTCCAAAATTCACCTTCATTGTTCAAAAAATCGTATATCTGAGAGTCCTGGGAAAAGATTTGCCAACACTGAAAAAGATTTGCCAATACTGAAGGTTATCTGGTATAATAGGTCTGTGTTTGACTTTTGCAGTGTATTGATGGTTTGGTTGAAATGGAAATTTACATGTACTAGCAAATGTAGCCAAAGTGTGGCCCTACATGTTTTTCTTTCTTGGAATGGCAACAAAATTTGATTACAGGAGGTCCTTGACCAGGTCTAAAACAGTATCCCTATATCTACCAAGCCTGGGAATTTTGACCAGGTTTTCACCATTAATCTGTTTCATAATAAGCTTAGAGTCTCCCATGACAGAAACTCTTTTGGCTCCCAATTTCCTAACCAATTGTAACCCTAGAATCAGGGCTTCATATTCGGCCATGTTATTGGTACATTTAAAATTAAATCTCAAGGCATGACCTTCAGCATGGTTTTTTTCAATATTATGGTTCCAGACTCCTGCACCAGCCCCTAACCTATTTACAAACCCATCAAAGTCTAAATGCCAAAGTGACTCATGGAATATGTTCTCACTATCAGTTGATCTGTACTTAAGGTCTTTGGCTGTGATTTCTTTTTTTTTATCAGTTTCTTCATTGTATAAGATAAAGGAATCCATATCTGAGTGCATGGAGTAGATGGGAAAGTTTTGGGTCTCCTCCTCACTACTAACCATGTACTTCATCAATGCTTCCCTATATAATTTTATTGGTTGGCCAAAAACTGATATGGTGGCATAAGACATATCCAACTACAAATATCCCTGCAGTTTTGCTCCCCATGAGTGAGATAGTAACATTCCATATTTTGGTGGGATATCTACAACTACAATATCCATTAGAATGCTCTTTACAAGGCACTGGACAAGAGTCACACATAAGTCTTTCATCAGACCCAGACACTTAACCTGACTGGAGTCAAAAGAAAATAAATCCTTATAAGGCCTGGTTATGTCTAGGTTCAATCTTTCCATTATTGCTTTTGGCATGAGATTATGGGATGCTCCTAAGTCCAACATAGCATTATGCAAAATTTTATCATGGATATTTAAGGTGATGTAAAACAGAGGAATTGTCCATTGTTGATGAATTCCATTGGCCTCAGGGCCAAACAATAGTTCCGGTTGGTCATCACTCAAATTAACAGAATCCTCTCCCTCTCCTATGTTGAAATTCTCAGTTATCTACGGCCTATAAGATTCATTTTTTACCAGTTCTGTTAGAGGAACTGATATCTTTAACTTAGCTATCTCATTTTTAATATTGAAAGGGAGTGGAGGTTTGTTTATTTGATTCAGATCTTCCTTTAAGTGTGCAGTTTGAGAGTCTTTATCCTGTTTCTCAATGGTAGGGATTTCAGTTTGTGTTTCTACTATTTTACCTTGATATTATTTATCTTTTTTATTTTAAATGATTGGATCTATTTGGGTTTCATTAAAGGTTATATCTACAATCCTAGGGGTTGAAGTTTCAGGTGTTCTCCTAGGGAGAATTTGAAATACTTGTTTACTTGGATTTTGTTTTATTATCTTAGTCTATGTTTGGATGGATCTTTTAATGGGAATTTCATTATTCTTCCTACTTCTCATGTTATATTGTTTATGCACTTCATACACAACTAATTCACACCCTTGTTTGAAATCAAAAGATTCACCAGATTCTAATTGTATCTCCTGGAGCATATGTAATTCTTGTTCTTATTGGGTAAGAAAAACATTGTCTTCTTCTGTGGTCTCTAGTAAATTAATTTGGGTATCATCCTTTCTTTCTTGGTTTTGTGTTTCTTCAACATAATTTTCTTGGAAGGGTGGCCTAATATGTTGGTCTGCTATAGTATTTTTTGCAGCATTAGGGTTTTTCCTAAAATTTGGGTTTCTTATTGGAGGTTATTTTTTTTTCTAAGTAAAAGTAATCTATTAATATGTACAGAAAGATACAAAGAGGACAAAGCCTCAACCAAGGTGTCGTAGAGTATCAACAAAATTTGGACTGCCCCAACATTGGGGAGACCAGTCCAGTGAGAGTAGAAACCTCAAATATGGCAACACTTCTCAAGTCCAGACCCCACAAAAGAAATAGTAAGATGGTTCCTTGACTATTAGTCCAAATAGGAAACCAAAACCCAAGCAACATGAGCAAAAAGACTAGATAATGAACACCTGGGCAGCCACATCCTACCGATGCGATATTGCGATGCAATCTGATCCGCGTCATCGCATTGCATCGCACCATCGCACATCGCACCATCGCATCACACCGCACCATCGCACATCGCACCGCATCGCATCGCATCGCACATATGAAGGTGTGAAGGCTCTGCCCCTTGTTTTCTTCGGTTGCGATATTACGATGCGATCTGATTGCAATCGCATATCGCTATATGTTAAGGCCTTTCCCTTTGGTCTCCCCATTCTGCAATCCGCCGATATTGCGATGCGATCTGATCGCAATCACTTATTGTTGTAAATTACCATCTACATCCGAGGGTTGAGCACCCGCATCCTGGAGGGCAACATCCTTTTGGACCAGAAGTTTGCATTCCTGTTCATGATCATGATTCGGGATTATGTCTAGAGTTCCTGTGATTAGAGTGTGCTCAGATTCCACACCCAAATTGGCCAGAAGGTCCGCGACCTTGTTGCCTTCCCTCTTAACATGATTGAAGATGATTGCTTGATTGTTGTGAAGCGAATGTTCTATGGCCTCCAATCTTGCTTCGAGTCTCCAACTATTGGCAATTTTCCTAGCATGAGTCCCGTTCAGGAGTTGTTTGACCATGTTGATGAGGATTAGGGAATCACCTTCAATTTCCAGTGGATGAAGGTTATGTTTCCAGGATAGGAGGAGTCCTTGCCAAAGACCCTCCAATTCAGCTGAGTTGTTGGTGTCCCATCCTATGTTTCCAAAGTAAATAAGGAGTGGCGAGCCTTCATGAGTTCTGAAAATTCCACCGAATCCTCCTTTTCCAGGGTTGCCCTTTGATGCTCCATCAAAGTTGAGCTTGAAAGTGTGCTTTGGAGGGGAGGTCCAAGAATCCTCTTTTGTGTTGATGCTTGCTGAGGGGGCTTGATTATGAGTTCCCTATGGGAGTTGCATGTTCTAGTTAGCCCAGATGGCCTTCTCATTTGCAAGAGTGGGAAAGTCATCCGGAAACCAACTGCGAAGCGCCAAGGTCTCTTTGAGATTCAGACAAAAGTTGCTCTAGATGATCTCTGGCGGAGTACTTTGATCTTTGAATATGCGATTGTTCCTTTCTTTCCAAATGCACCAGAGGAGGAGCCCAGGAATCAATCTCCATAATTGATTGAGAACTTCACTTTTGTAGGGGTTCTGTTGCCATTGGCGAATGGAGTTGGTGATATCGTTAGACACTCTGCATCTTCTTTGACATCGAAAGCTAGCCTTCTCCCACAGATGGTTGGCTAGGGTGCAAGAATCCAGAAGGTGCTGAAGTGTTTCCTCTTGAGAGTTGCAATTGACACAGATTGAGTGTCCATGATACTTTCTTCGCCTGAGTTTGTCCCAAGTGAGGATTTTTCGGTGCCCCAACCAACTAGAGGAAGAGTGAGACTTTGGGCCAGGTGCCTGGTGACCATATTCTACCCCAGATGGGATCCAGGGGTTAGGGGTCTGTACAAATGATTTTATAAGCCTCTGTGTTGGAGAAGGTTCCTCTAGGCAAGTAACCCCATCGAAGAATGTCCCTGCCTTCGAAGTATCTGATTCGTCGATTCTGGAGCTCCCTTTCCAGGTCCCTCAGAGTTTGGTGATCTGCGTTCCTGATTATCCTGTCACTTCGCTGCCATTGTCTGTACCCTTGATCTATCCCCTGAGTCCAGTACTGTCGGACCTCCTCCTGATGCTGCTCATCCCCAGAGTGGCCTGGAGGCTGGCTAAGAATTCCATTGAGCTTTGGCAATTAGTTCCATGCGTCCATCCAAAACCGAGATGTTCTGCCATTTCTTACTTCCCAAAAATTGTGTTGTTGGATCAACAAGAAGTGTTGTTTGGCTGCATTCCAAATGAGTGAACCTTTTACATTAGGAGTGAATCTGATGAGCTCCACCTATGGCCTGTGATTGGTGTATTTGGTAGTCCAAATGGCTACCCATGGCTTGTTGGGGGTGGAGAGCCATTGCCACCAGATTTTTGTGCACATGAAAGCATTGCTGTGCCTGGGATCTCTCAAACCAATACCCCCTTTTTCTTTGGGCTTACACGCGGTGGTCCATTTTACCAAGGCCCATTTGTGGTTTGTACCTATAGCCCCCCAAAGAAAGTTGCGTTGTAGATCCTTTATTCTTTTAATTACCCATTTGGGCGCTGCAAGGATTGAGAATAGATAAAGCGGCATTGCCTGAAGCACAGCCTTGATTAGCACCAATCGACTAGCTATATTCAGAGATCTGTGCGTCCATAGATTGAGACGTGACTCAAGCTTCTCGAAGAGCATACGCCAAGAGGCATGCTTGATGGTCGAATCAATAAGGGGGGCTCCAAGATATTTAGAAGGGAGAGTGTCTATGGAGAATCCCAAGATACGGGCTATGGCATGTTGAATAACAGGGGGGGTGTGGAAGAAAAAAATATGCGATTTACCCTTGTTGATGCTAGTTCCTGAAGCTTCAGAGAAGTCATTCAGCAAGGATTTGAACAGAGAGGCTTCCTGAACTGACGGGTAACCAAAAAGCATGTTGTCATCAACAAACTGCTGATGAGTTATTGCCGGGGAGTTGTGAATGGATAAAACTTTGAGCTGCTGGGAGAGGAGGGCTTGTTTGATATGGCGGCCCAAGCCTTCCGCCATCAGTACAAAGAGGAATGGGGAGAGAGGGTTGCCTTGCCTTATTGCTCTAGAGGGGATGAAAGGATGGGATAGGATGCCATTTACGAGGATGGAGAAAAAAGTTGTAGATATGAGACTCAAAATCCAACGAACCCACATTGGAGAAAAACCAAAAGCTGTTAACATTTTTTGTATGTATGTCCAACTTAGCTTATCAAAATCTTTTGAGAGGTCAAGCTTGAGAATCATACCTTCTTGTTTGGAGTGCTTGAGGGAATGTATGGTTTCATGTGTGAGAATGATGCCGTCCAAGATCTGTCTTCCTTCCACATAGCCAGATTGTTCAGGCGAAATGAGCAGGGTCAATAGTGGCTTTAACCTGTTGGCTATGACTTTGGATATCACCTTGTAGATTACATTGCATAGAGAAATTGGCTGAAATTTATCTGGAGTATTGGTGCTCTCTTCTTTAGGAATGAATGCAATGAAAGTTGCATTGAGGGAGGGCAGAAGCCAATGAAGAGTGCGCGATTCGTCCACCACAAGCCAAACCTCTGCTTTTATCAGCTCCCAGAAGGAGTGGAAGAAAGTGGTAGTGAAGCCATCCGGGCCAGGGGCTTTGCCCTCCTTGAGCTGATTCATTGCGGCATCCAGCTCTTGTGGCAGAATTGGGCGAAGAAGGAGCTTGTTGTGCTCTTTAGTGATAATTTTCGACACATTTTGAGTGATTTTTCCTATAGCAGGCCGTCGATCTATTTGGGGCTCTTGATGAACTTGCCGGAAGTGTCTTATAAACCCCTGTTTGATCTCATCATGCTTTTCTACTCTTTCCCCTCCTTGCTTTTGGATGAAAGTGATAGCATTGTGCATTCTTCTCTGAACTGTTGTTCGATGGAAGAATTTAGTGTTCCTTTCTCCTTCTTTCAACCATCTAATCCTGTATTTATGCTTCCATAATATTTCCTCCTGCTTTCTCCTCTCCTCCAGTTGATTGTGAATGCACTGTTCCTGATCCAAGGTCCCATCATTATGTCCTCCCGTGATTATTTGTTGCTGGAGTTCTTTCATTTCCTTGTTTATGTCCTGTTGCGCTTGAAAAATATTTCCAAAAGTCTCTTGATTCCAAATCTTGATTTTGGATTTGAGATATTTGAGTTTCTGTTGAAACTGAAACATTTTAGATCCCTCTGGTGGAAGGAAGTTGATCCAAGTAGATTTGATGAAGTCTTTGAAAGCGGGGTGGGTGAGCCAAAAAGATTCGAAGCGAAATGGTCTCCTGTTGGCGTTGCCCGGTCTTTGCCACTGGAGGGAGATAGGCCAATGATCAGAGCCTGAATATGGGAGAATGGCTGCTGCTATGTCACCTCCCAAATGCACCGCATTGTCAGATATGAGGAATTTGTCAAGTTTGGATGCGATTTGTTGCCTCCCAGTCCTACGGTTGCTCCAAGTGTGCGTGCCATTGTAGAATTGCAGGTCAATTAAAAAATTGTTTTGGATGAATTCTTTGAAGTGGCCATTTTCCTGCTCTAGCTTAGCTCATCCTCCTTGCTTTTCCTCTAGCTTAGTGATCATGTTGAAATCGCCTCCAATGATCCAAAGAGGATGGACTCTATTGAGATTCAGTGCTTCTATAGTGTTTAGTAAAGCTATTTTGTTACCTGCCTCCTGAGGGAAGTATACATTGGTAAGATGGCCATGGATGTTAGTGCCTATTATGTGAAAAGTGGCCTGAATAATGTGGTGAGATGCATGAAAATCTGAGAGCGTTATCGATTGCGTATTCCAGGCAATAGCTAGCTCGCCTGAGGCACCCGAAGCGTCCACTGCTACCGAATGACTACCTGGCCATGCCTTGGAGAGAATGTTTCCAAGAGTGCTACTGTTACATTTCATTTCTTGAAGAAAGCAAATTTGTGGCTGCTCCTGCTTTATCATTTTTTTATCATTCTTAGTTTCCCTGGGCTGTTGAGCCCTCTTAAATTCCATGAAGTGAGCTTCATGATTCACTACTAGTGGTGGGCTTGTAGTACTTTGTCAGCTTAGCATACCTGCCTGAGTCAACCAAGATTTTCCCTATAACGATTGTTCGTTGGAGGTCTATTCTTCTCCCCCTCTTTTTGGAATATTTTGGGAGGAAGCCTCCATCCCAATGACTGCCAGGTTGAATGCCTAACTATTGTTGGTGGTAAGCCCTGGAAATGATAACTTCCAGTGTGTTGAGCTGATGCTCTGGAATCTTGTCATAGTCCTTCTTTTTGCAAGCTTGTTCGAGCTCCAGAATGTCAAGTCCTCCCAAATCAATGCTCTCCGATTCTTCATCCATATGTTGTGTTTGGCTATTGTCTTCTGGAGTGATTGCTAGGCTTAAGGAATAGTTGGGAGAGCTGTCAACATCCATGTCATTTGCTTTCCCCTCCGAGATTTTCTTGGCATCCTTAGGGGTCCCAAGGTCATCTTTCGGGGGGGCGAGGAGTGGGAGAGGGGCCTGAAGGAGGAGGGATTTCGAGTGAGGTAATAGGTGAAGGGTTGGGCATCGGGTTCAGGGGAAGATCTTCTGATGTTTTAGCAAGAATCTCAAAGCTGTTACTAGTAGAGGGAAAGGAGGCAGCGTCCTGCTGGGGTTTTTTCCCAGTGGAGGATTTTTTGTGCGATCTTTTGCGGTTTGCTACTTTGGTGAAGCCATCTTGGGCCTGCTTGTCAGAGGGATCAGAGGATTGGAGTTTGGCATTTAACGGGCAGTCCCAGAATAGATGCCCATGAACATGGCACCTACGACAGCTGTTGACACCTAATCCTCTGCGATTGGGTGAATTTGAATGTGAACAGTCATCAAGAAGATGAACTGAGCGGTCACATTCATGTATATAACAAATAGCTACCTAATGGAATAAATGAATCAGTTTTTCTGGAGTTACTCCTGGCCTGACATGGTATCAGAGCACAGGTCCCAGATTCTTTTTTAAGCGTGCCTTGTAACTCCTCTGTCCCATTCTCTGCTATAACGCTCTGTCAGTAACATCCGTTGGTTAACCTTTAACATGGTATCAGAGGGCGCAGCAGAAGCATGGTGAACGCCCGGACAGGAATGTTTCAGACTCCAAGTTCACCTGGCTAGCCTCGTCAAGGTTGTTTGCCGCGTTTCCTTTTATACGTTTTCCATTAAGTCCGATCACATTCCAATAGTATAGTCCCATCTTGGAATCTGATGCTCATATAAAATGATATTGTTCATATTTTTCTCATGAATATCAAGATGTTGTTGCAGTTTCTGTGAAAGAAAGTGATACGTCTGTTTTGAAGTTGAAAGGTATTTCAGGTGTTTTGGAGCACATACTTACCATTGTGTTTGAAGCGGTCATCGGAGATATTGTGGGAGAAGAGATCAAAGGAGATATTGTGGGAGAAGAGATCAAATCAGGTCTTGTTGTAAGAGATGCCAACAATTAGAGTGCCAGCGCCAGCTCCATCCCCAGTTGAGAGTCGGAGAAGGCTGTGATCAGATATAGATACGAGGGAGCTTGATGGTTTATATTCGAGGCTCTACTGAAGGCATCTTATTCTTGAGAGACTGCAATGGCGACGCTGTCTTGGCTGTGGTTCGCTCTGTTTGCACCACTTGTAGTTCATTCCTATGTAAAGAGCCCAATTCGTACATGTGTGTAGAGCGTGTCATACCCTTTGCCAGGTCGACCCTTTGCCAGAGCGGTGCATTTCCTCTTTGCTCGCCGAGGGTGAGGTGCTATCCTCATTGATATTAAAGCGATATAGTTTATGTGATATATATATAGATGTAACAGTGATGTATATGTGATATATTACAGTGATATATTACAACGTTTCTTGAGACTTAGTGCAGCGATTACAGTAAAGCGCTATTCTATGTGATATATATATAGTTTACATCAGAGGCACATATGCAATGATGGCGGAGTTGTTTCAATGAAATCTCAACAGAATTCCTCCTTTTTATTACTTTGCTCCATATTGCTTTGCATATACTAAATTAAAAAAAAAAGAGGGTTATATGCAGTGAAGTGATAACATTCCTTTTTTTTAGCAGCAGAAGTTTTTTCTCCATAAGAGAAATTTTTTTTTGCCTTTGTTGGAGGGTTATCAGCATTCCTTTTAGCAACAAATTTTTTTTTTTTCTCCACAAGAGAAATTTTTTTTTTCCATTAGAAGTATTATTCTATCAGCAAAAGTATTTTTTTCTATCAGCAGAAGTAATTTTTTACAGAATGCATTCAATCATCTCTATGGTATGAATAGTTCTCACTGGCAAGGAGAACTATCCTGATTGGTCCCGGATGATACAACACACCCTCATCTTCAATGAGTTGTGGAAAGGAGTGTGTGTCAGAGAAGGAGACAATGACCCAGAAAAGCCTACCTCAGACAAAGAGCTCGCCATTTGGGAAAACAAGAACAGCAAAGTTTATGCATTAATCGCAACATCTTTAAATAAAGAGGTGAGCCGCCATATTTCATCATATTCCACTGCCTTTGAAGCTTTACAAAAGCTGAAAGAACTCTATGACTCACATTCTGCACTTGAAGTCGTCCAACTCATGATT
>APFE030086091.1:114269-189057 GCA_000404065.3 Pinus taeda
ATAACTTATTATGCGATATGTTGTTCACAACTGTTTTGCCTAACTTCTTATGCAAAGTGGTTTATCTTAATTGATTTCTATTCTTATAATAGCTGAATGATGTTTATTACCAGTTATTGTTTGAAATCTCTTTAGATTGCATAATAGAAGAAATACACCCCGGGTTAGCATAGATTAGATGTGTTGTTTCTCATTAGATTACAATAGCATAGAGTTAGTTTAAAAGCTTGAATTAAATTAGCTTTAAGTACTCTTAGATCAGCATCATCCAACTCTGCACACACACACCCTTAGATTGGGAAACTGGTCCCATTATCCCCAATCGGACCCGCTATACCAAACGGATAAGGAGCTGCCAACCAAGGTCCGGACTGGGTGGGTATCCCCCTTGTTGTCGACCTGATTTTCGGGGCTTCAACAGGTTGACAGGAAATGTTGGAAATAATACTGAGAGGGGGAGTGAATCAATATTATTAGATCAATAATTTAATTTTCCAAATAGATTTGTATACACTACTTTAGTTAAGTGAACTAGCATGTATATGCGACTGTACTTAAAGCAACCAGCGTATATGTAGAAAACTTTTGATTTACCCAAATTTTCATGCATTAAGCTTTAACCATTATATCAGAGATTTATTAGATAGTGCAGTAAAAGCAGAATAAAGCATCACACAAAAGCAACACACATGAACACCAAGATATAAGGTGGAAACCCAATGTGGGTGAAAACCACCTGCTGCTGTCATCTTTGTCTTCTTTAGTAATAAGAAAATCTGCTTACAATTCTGTACTGGTGCAGACTTAGACCAGTACGCAAGCTTCTACTTGCAGAAGGCTACAACCTTCTCTCATTCTCCAGCTTCTACTGGAAGGGAGCTACAACCCCCTAACTCTTGTACTAGCTGATATGTTTACTAGTATGTAGGCTCCGACCTACAGAAGGCTACGAATTTCTCTCTTCCTTCAAGGACCATGTTTCATAAATTTTCAGACTGGATCCATCAACAACATCATCATTGTAATTCACTCATCAAATACATCTGCATCAACCAATCACTTTCTGAACCAACCACAACTGAATCAATCACTTTTCCAACCCATCAATCTGATCATTCAGAGTACTGTCACCAGAATACAGTAACCAGAACCCAGAACTCTACAACAACAAATAGAAAACAATTGAACCATACTTTATAAGGTATGCACTACTTCCATGTGTTGAACCTGCATATATACGTGCTTTTCTCAAAGCCAACCAGCGTATACATTTGCAAATATTAATTCATAATTTTGCAACTATTCCAGACTTCAGTTATACCCAGATCATAATATTTATAGAACAACACATGTGTCAATATTCATATCTAGAATAAACATGATCAAACCATATAAAGATATTTCTTTTTTAGCCTTAAGATCCTGATCCATCATTAGATCTTATCCTCCATCAACTGCTAAGGTTCATCTGTGGTTCAGCACAACACCATAAGCCAATAACTTGCATACTATATCTCACACTTCATCACATATTCAATACTTGCACACCCTCACCTAATGATCTTCTCCTTCTTATATAGTTAGGCCTTTCTCAATACCATGGACCAAAATCACTTAGGACCAATACCTTGGACCAAATACCTAGGGTCAATACTTTGGACAAAATATCTTGGACCAATACCATGGGTCAAAATACCTTGGACCAAATAACATAGACCAAAAGTTAGTTTTCCAACATATACGCGCTTTTCCTTCTGTGAAGGTGCATGTGTATGTATGCATGACTTGTATACAGTGAACCTGTGTGTATATGCATCTTGGTCAAGGTGAACCTACGCATACCTGTCTTTCTTCATTCTTTGTAGTCTGATCTGTAATTCTTCACTGTTAACCTGCTAGACTATGATCTTTCATCTGAGTGATTTTCCATCAAGGACAACACATGTATCATAGTGCCAACAATATCCCCCTTTGGACTTGATGGCAACAACAACACCAAGTCACTCTCCCCCTTTGAAATCAAGGGAAAAGGGGCATGCTCCCCCTGAGTACATGATAAATTCTCTGATATTTTGAAATGTACTAATTGAGCTCCCATGATTGAGTCCATGCTCCCCCTGAGCACTAGCAAAGTCTACAAGAATATTTTCTAAAAGAATAGCATGACTCTATAAATCAACTATGTGAGGATGACCTTCCTATCACTAATGACTGATACATCCATCTCCCAACCAAGTGGGGATATACCAAATCTGATCCACCCAACCAAGTGGGGATATACCAATAGTTTATACATGACAAGGAATATTACATCATCCATCCCATGCAAATTGGGGTTACAAAATAGGTCTTTTCATGACCTTTACATTAAATGATATACATGACATATATAATAAGGACAACTGATCTAAACAAAACCATGATGGTCATCAACAACTATCATACACCATATATGAGCTACACCATTAGCAACATCAGGATGAATAGCCTGTATATTTCCATCATCAGAAGAGTCCCTTGAATCAAAACAATTATGCAGATTTGTACCAAGACCTTCTAAGACAATGTCAACAATGCATTATTAGAAGCATATGCCCCCCTTAAACCTATGCTAGATGTTCATTGTCAGATCTGATTATTGCATATATCAATAAGGCATCATCATCAATCAGATATACATCAAGTTATCAACAACTTATGAGGACCAACATATTTCCACATGTTATCAGCAGATTGTAACCATCATTAAATAGAGCAGATAATTGACAGAACCATATCAAACCCCTTTTTTTTTATTATGGCCCACTGCTTTGCCTCAAACCAATATATACGCGAATTTGTTCACAAAAACCTGCGTATGTACGCGACTCCGCTTCATGAAACTTGCATATACCAACTTTTCTCTGAAAAAATAGGATTTAACAGCAGGATGATGCAGCAACTACTCCCAACTTTTGTCTGAGATATTCAAATGTTTCTTTGGGTAGTGGTTTAGTGAATATATCAGCAACCTGTTCTTTGGAGGGAACATACTCCAATTTGACCTTTTGTTCAAGCACTTGTTCACGGAGAAAATGATATTTGATGGGTATGTGCTTGGTCTTGGAGTGCATGACTGGATTCTTTGAAATATTGATGGCACTTGTATTATCACATAGAATGGAGATGTGTGGAGTACATGTGATCTGAATGTCTTGCAAGGTTTGCATCATCTAAAGTAGTTGTGTGCAGCAAGATGTGACAACCACATATTCTACTTCAGCTGTAGATAATGAAATTGAACTTTGTTTCTTGCTGAACCAAGACACTAACCTGGAACCCATATAGAATGCACCACCACTAGTGATTTTTTTGTCATCAACACTTCTTGCCCAATCTGCATCTGTATATGCATGAAGAGTAATATCTGTATCTCTAGGATACCATGAACCAAAGTTCTATGTTCCTTGAAGATATTTGAAATCCTCTTGACTGCCTCAAGGTGTGATTCCTTTGGATTTGCTTGGAATATTCCAACTATTCCTACTGTATGCATGATGTCAAGTCGGGTACCTGTTAGATAAAGCAGACTGCTAATCATGGATCTGTAAGTTGGTTGATGTACTGCTGCTGAGTCATCATTTGAGCTGAGACTGCATCTTATTACCATTGGGGTACATACTGGTTTAGAATCTTCCATGCCGTACTTTTTCAAGATCTGTTTGAGATATTTGGTTTGTGAAAGAAAAATACCATCTTTATTTTGTTGAACTTGTAAACCAAGAAAATAGGTTTGCTCACCAAGCAAGGACATTTCAAATTCTTGCTACATTACTGAGGAAAAATTCTGACTCATGGATTCTTCATTGCTACCAAAAGTGATATCATCAACATAAAGAACAATTATTAGCAATTTATCAGTGTCAATCTTTGTATATAGATTACTATTTGCTGACCCCTTTGAAAAACCCTGTTGATGGAGATATTTGTCAAGACAGTAATAACAAGCCCTTGGAGCCTATTTTAGACCATAGAGAGCACTTCTGAGTCTGCATACAATTTTTGCATCATTTGCAAGAATGAATCCTTTTGGTTGTTAAATATAGAATTCTTCTTCTAAGTCTCCATTAAGGAAGGCGGATTTTACATCTATTTAGTATACGTTGAATTTTTGAAAACTAGACAGAGCAAGAAACATCCTTATGGCTTCACGTCTAGCAATAGGTGCAAAAGTTTCTTCAAAATCTATACCTTCTTGTTGAGCATATACTTTATAAACAAGTCTGGACTTGTTTCTAATAACTTCTCCATTTTCATTCAACTTGTTTTTGAACATCCATTTAGTTCCTATGATATTCTTATCATGAGGTCTAGGAACTAATTCCCAAGTATTATTCTTTTCAATTTGCTCAAGTTTTTCTTTCATGGACTTGACCAAACATTCATCTTTGCATGCTTCATTTATATTTTGAGGTTTGGTGGAGCATAGTAATGCTATATAGCTTGAGGTTTCTGTAATAGTTCTTCTTGTCTGTACACCTACCTCTTTTTCCCCAAAAATTTGAGTTTCTGGATGATTTTTCTGAACATACCTGGACAGAGTCTTTTCTTCTACCGTTATCTCTTCTTCTGGCACTTCATTGGTTTCTTCTTCATAATCATTGTGATTTGATGTGGGAAAATAATCCCCATCTTCTTCATTATCATAATCTTCGGTTTTTATCTGTTTTGGATTTTTTCATGCTTCATCAACTACAACATCAATACTTTCAACAATTTTCCCAAGTCTTTTATTAGAACATTTATATCCTTTACTTCGGGAAGAGTAACAAAGAAGAATACCTTCATCTGCTCTAGGCTCAAACTTACCAATTTTTTCATTAGTCCTTTTGATATAGAATTTGCTTCCAAAAACTTTAAAATATTTTGTTGTAGGAGTCTTACATACCAAAGTTCATGTGGAGTTTGAGTGCTATTTACCCAAACATTTTCTTGGTTGAGAATAGTTACGACGATGAATGCAGCTTCACCCCAGAAGGTTGCAGGAGTTCCAGATTCATCTAGCATAGCTTGAGCCATTTGTTGAATAGTTTTGTTCATTATTTCTACCACTCCATTTTGCTGAGGAGTCCTTGCAGTGGAGAACTGCCCTTTTATTCCATGTTGTTGACAAAAGTTAAAGAATTCATCCGAGGTAATTTCCCCTCCTTGATCAGATCTGAGGCATTTGATTTTGAGATCTGATTTTTGCGATCTAATTCATTTTCAACCAAAGCTTTGAAGGCTTTGAATTTTTCAAATGCTTCATATTTATGGTTTAGAAGACCTATCCGACACATTCTAGAAAAATCATCAATGAACAATATGAAGTATTCTTTTCCATGAGGTGAATTTTTCCTTGATGGTCCACATAAATCAGTATGAACAAGTTCAAGAGGCTTACTAGCTGACCCTTCCTTTTCAATGAAGTGAGCTCTGGTTTGCTTACCGAATTGACATGGTTTGCATATTGTATTTTCAGGGACACTGATATCTGGAAGATCACGAACAACCTTGAATCTGCATGATTTTCTTATTTGAGAAAAGCTTAGATGTCCCAATCTTCTATGCCACAGCAAGTTTTCATCATTTTTTCTTAGATAACACTGTTGTTGTCCTCCCTTGAGTATGTATACGTTTTTTGGAGTTGTTGTACCTTTCATCACGGTCTCCCCTATATCAAGTTCACGAAAAACACATCCGTTTGATCAAAATACCACTACATTTCCTTGATCACACATTTGACTGACACTCAACAGGTTATGCTTCAGACCATCTACATACATAACATTACCAGCTTTAACTTTTTCTTTCAAGAAGACAAAGTCTTTACCTTTTATGACAACAGGAGTGTCGTTTCCAAATGAGACATTCTTTTATTTTTCTAAGGCATTATATGAGTAAAGTTTTTCTTTGTCACCTGTCATGTGTTTTGAGCATGCACTATCGATGTACCACTGATTTTCTTGTCCTTCTGCATACAAGGCTATACCAAATCTTTCCGTTTGAGGTTATTTCTTTTCCATATTTTGGGATTTAATGGAGTTTTCTCCTTTTGAGATATTTGCTGAAATTTACTCTTGCATTTAGATTCTTCATGGCCAAACTTGTTACAGATTGAGCATTCAATTTCATTTTCAAGAAGAGAGAAGTTATTATAGGAACTTTTCTTGATCCCTGTCACATTCCTTTGATTTCATGCTTCTCTAGTCATGATAGTTTTATAAGAAACACATTGAGCAGCTTTGTGTCCAAAATTATGACATGAGAAACATTGACCATTAAAGAAGTTCCTGCGATTATCGAATCTATTGACCTGGTGATTGTAGTTTTTATTCATATTCATCTTTGAAGAAAATTGAGTACGATTTACCTGAGGTTGGTTGTGGCTTCTGTACATTCTTGAAGAAAATTGAGCCTAATTTACTTGGTGATCTGCTTTATGCCTTTGTTGATGATTGTCATACTGTTCATTGTTCTTCGCTGCATCGAGATAGCTTTTAGTGGAGGTTGACGACTTCTGTGATTGAGATGCTTCTTTAGTATATCCAAGACCTATCTTTATTAGAGGAGAATGCTACACTTTGATAATTTCATGTAAGGCTTCTGATCCTTTAGCAAATCTAAGATTGAGAGATTTTGTTTTCTCAAGATCCTTTCTTAGACACACAATTTCACATTCTAGTTTTTCATTGTGTTTTTCTCTTTCAGCAAGTTGGTATGTCAAGGTATCTATAATCATATTCTTTTCTTGTAGATAGATTTTGAGTTTAGAGAATTCTTCATGAAGGCCATCTTCTTCTAAAGCATCCCAAAAATTATCATGTTCATAAGCCATTAGAAGTCTATAGTCATTACTATTTTCGTCTTCATCACTATTTGATAAACCATCGCTATCTTCATGAGTATAGTAACTCTTTTTACTTACACTTTGTTTTATATTCCATTTTTCGGATTCCTTCCCTTTATCATATTTCTCTTTATGAGTACATTTGGCAGCATAATGACCGAATCTACCATAGGCAAAATATTTGAAAGGTAGTTTACCTCTAAATCT
Source organism: Pinus taeda (assembly GCA_000404065.3). Taxonomy (NCBI): domain Eukaryota; kingdom Viridiplantae; phylum Streptophyta; class Pinopsida; order Pinales; family Pinaceae; genus Pinus; species Pinus taeda. The sequence continues at coordinate 121,345 of APFE030086091.1, forward strand.
TCCATAACCTCGTTGAAGCTTCTTGAGAAAGTTTACTTCATCTTCTTCTTCTGAAATATGTCCTGATTCATTTAGTTCTTCCTTCTCTTTCGCTGAAGCTTTGAATGCGGCTTCTATCATATCTGATGGGCCTCCTTTTCTCATCTCAAAGGTAGTTAACATTCCATGAAGCTGTGTCATAGTGATAGTCTGAAGATCCTGTTTTTCTTCTATGGCAGATACTTTTGATTCAAATTTAGCAGACAAGGATCTTAAAACTTTCTCAAATAAGGTAACTTCCTTTATTTCTTCACCTAGATTCTTCATTCAATTAACAACCTCATCTATATGTAAGAAGTAACTAGCTATACTTTCATCATTGTGCAGCTTAAGAGTTTCATATTGAATTTTGAGAGTTTTCCGTTTAGCACGTTTTACGTGAGATTCTCCTTCGTAGCTTAGAACGATTTTGTCCCATATTTCTTTGACTAATTTGAGCTACATAACTTTGATGAACTCTGATTGTGACAGACTTCCCAACGATGTATTGACAGCCTTGGCATTGGTTTCATATTTCTTTTTCCTTGCCGTATCTATAGGAATTGCTGATGGAAATGTATATCCTCCTTCCACGATTTCCCAGACATCTGTTCCAAGTGATTCTAGATAGGTTGTGGTTCTTATCTTCCAATAAACAAAGTTTCTCCCATCAAAGATTGGCAGTCTGATGGATCCCATGCTTTCTTGATACTCATGATGATGGATCTCCCTTCAAGTGATAAAGCTTCTTTTGAAGGACCTGGTCTGATACCAATTGTTGGAAATAATACTGAGAGGGGGGGTCAATCAGTATTATCAGATCAATAATTTAATTTTCCAAATAGATTTGTATATACTACTTCAACTAAGTGAACTAGCATGTATACGCGACTATACTTAAAGCAACCAGTGTATATGCAGAGAACTTTTGATTTACCCAAATTATCATGCATTGAACTTTAACCAATATATCAAAGATTTATTAGACAGTGCAGTAAAAGAAAAATAAAGCCTCACACATAAGCAACACACATGAACACCAAGATATAAGGTGGAAACCCAATGTGGGTGAAAACCACCTGCTGCTGTCGTCTCTGTCTTCTTTTAATAATAAGAAAATCTGTTTACAATTTTGTACTGGTGCAAACTTAGACCAGTACGCAGGCTTCTACCTGTAGAAGGCTACAACCTTCTCTCGTTCTCCAGCTTCTACTGGAAGCGAGCTACAACCCCCTAACTCTTGTACTAGCTGATATGTTTACTAGTATGTAGGCTCCGACCTACAGAAGGCTACGAACTTCTCTCTTCCTTCAAGGACCATGTTTCATAAATTTTCAGACTGGATCCATCAACAACATCATCACTGTAATTCACTCATCAAATACATCTGCATCAACCAATCACTTTCTGAACCAACCACAACCGAATCAATCACTTTTCCAACCCATCAATCTGATCATTCAGAGTACTGTCACCAGAATACAGTAACCAGAACCCAGAACTCTACAACAACAAGTAGAAAACAATTGAACCATACTTTATAAGGTATGCGTTACTTCCATGTGTTGAACCTGCCTATATACGCGCTTTTCTCAAAGCCAACCAGCGTATACATCTGTAAATATTAATTCATAATTTTGCAGCTATTCCAGACTTCAGTTATACCCAGATCATAATATTTATAGAACAACACATGCGTCAATATTCAGATCTAGAATAAACATGATCAAACCATATAAAGATAATTCTTTTTCAGCCTTAAGATCTTGATCCATCATTAGATCTTATCCTCCATCAACTGCTAAGGTTCATCCCTGGTTCAGCACAACACCATAAGCCAATAACTTGCATACTAGATCTCACACTTCATCAGATATTGGATGCTTGCACACCCTGGCCCAATGATCTTTTCCTCCTTATATAGTTTTAGGCCTTTTTCAATACCATGGACCAAAATCACATAGGACCAATACCTTGGTCCAAACACCTAGGGTCAATACTTCAGACCAAATACCTTGGACCAATACCATGGGTCAAAATACCTTGGACCAAATACCACTGACCAAAAGCTTAGTTTTCCAACATATACACACTTTTCCTTCTGTGAAAGTGCGTGTGTATGTATACGCGACTTGTATACAGTGAACCTACGTGTATACGCATCTTGGTCAAGGTGAACCTGTGTATACCTATCTTTCTTCATTCTTTGTAGTCTGATTTGTAATTCTTAGTTGTTAACCTGTTGTACTGTGATCTTTCATCTGAGTGAGTTGCCATCAAGGACAACACCTATATCATAATGCCAACAGGAAAGGCTTTGAACCATTTCTTTACATCACTAGTTAAAGTTTGGGCAAAGAGTCTCATTTGGCCATTTGCCTCATCTATTTCATGCAATTCAAAAAAAATTTCCATCTTGTTTACATGTTGTTGGGCAGTGTAATGACCAGTAGCATCAAATAAGAAAATCTTACTATGATAATCTATAGGCATGGCATGAAGCTGGGCAGGTAGGACAAGAGGAGCATATCTCTTTGCCATTGTTGTGATTGCGGTTTGACTGGGCAGTAAAGTTAAGGTGGTTGAATAAGGGCTTGAGACCGATGGAGGTGAACTAGATGATGATGAATTGGTACTTATATGTTGGTGTGGAAGTGTAGGTATAAATGGTGGGGATGAATGGACTTCTGAAGGTATTATTGTGGGAATTGAAGGGAATAATGGTGAATTTAAACTAAAAGATAGTTGTTCAGAAAGCTGAGGGGTGGCAGAAGTATTAATGGATGATTGAGGATTTCTTAAAATGTATTCATCTATTGATTGATTGGCCTGTTGAACTTCAAGTTCAGCAACAAAATCAGGGTCTAGAATAGTTTCATCGACTGGAGTTTCAGATTTTGTTTTAAATAATGACAAGTCAAATGGGACATCAAAGGGAAGTTCTTCTAAGAATAACCACTCATCAAGACATGAACTAGCTTTTACTAATGGTATGTAAGTAGCCTAAGTTTCTTCTTTTTTGGATTTCCTTGAAATTAGGTTAGTATTATCAACTGCTAGGGCAGGGTTCAAATATGGATTAGCCCTAGTAAAATGGGTCTTCCTAGAAGCTAGAATTTCAAAATTTTTAATTGTTTTTGTGAGATTTTGCAAAATAACTTCTAATAAATCACTTTAAGAGGCTCAAAATATAAATGTAAAATTTCTTAAAGCTTTATTTGGACTTGAGGATCAAAGTCCCTAATATGGTCGCCACTATGTTATCTCTCAATATTTTCTCTAGAAGTTATTTGGAAGAAAAAAAATGGTCGAGGTACCTACTAACCAACTTTGGAGCATAGTTTCTAGCCAACCTAAGCTCAGAGAAGCCTCTCTCTATATGATTTATCTTTGTTTTATGGGATTTTAGGCTAGTTATGGATTGCTCAATTGGTTCTGGTTTTGCTTGAGATTGTGTGGTGGGATCTCTTTAAACAGATGGGTAAATCGATGTATTTCATACCATTGGGCTACGGAGTCAAGAGATAAGGAAGTAGGGTTGGATGAACTCAGTAAAGGAGATGTCTCAAGGGCACGGTAGCACAGTGTATTTCAAATGTTTGAGACAAAGAGGTGGAAGGTTTTCAGTTGGAGAAAGAGAGCAGCTAAGGATTCTCATACCCAGATAATGAATGAGGAAGGAAGATGCAACTGAAACCAAAGGGAAACTAAGGATCCTTCAATCTGGATTACTTAATGAATCAACTTAAACTAAAGAGAAATTAAGGATTCTTTAATTTAAATATGAGAAGAAAACATTAAAATGCTTAACTGTTAAGACAGAGTGTGTTTTAAACAATTTCTGAAATATGTTTCCAAGTTAAAGCATTTAGATTGAAATACATACAAGACTGTGAATAACTCTGAGAAATTGACAAAGATACAAGAAAAATACTTATTTGGAATATGCTCAACACAAGAATCCCTGAAATAGTCTGATCTTTATTGATTAGTCTAGCTTGCTGGCTCTTCAATTGGTACAATAGCCTTTTGTTCTTCTAGTTCAAGAAGTCTACAGAAATGTATAATAGATTGCACCCTACATACTTCGAATTGTGAAGTATTTATACATAAGTTTGTTACAAAATATCTCAAACCAACTTGAGATTCAATCTAGGAAATAAAATATCTCCTTTGCATGAAGATAGAGATAGCTCTTGAAATAGTTTCATGTTGTCCCTTTTATTGTGGTAGTGTTGGATTTTATGGTTAGATTTAGGCCCTTTATGCTGGCTTCTTGTTGTAGTTTTTCACACTAGAATCTTCATTCACCTTTGTCTTTCATTTGATACTATTTGACCCTACTGACCTCTCTTCATCTCCTCACCTGGCGACTTTGTTTTTATCCTTTTACTGCATTTTTCTTACAGTAAATCAGTCTATTTTTACATAGATTTTAACCTCTTATTCATTTAGCATCAGGTAATTTGATTGTCAATGTCCTTCTGTATATTTTATCTGCCTTGGAGTCATAACTTAGTTCTTGCTGCTTTGATTTTGACTTTCAGAGGGTTTGAGAGAGGTTTTGACAGAGACTTGAATCTTCAGAAGGATTTGGGCATGGCCTTCGAATTCAGAGTAATGTTTGATTAATTTTAGTTGATTAAATCACTTTATAGACTGAACGCTTTCAAATTGAAACGGTCGTATGTCCAATTTGTTCACAGACACATGGAGTTTGGTGAATTGGCTTCCACTTGGTGTCTTGGTCATTGCAAAGGTTTGAATGGGTTTAGTACAGATCAAGAGGTTGATTGGAGTTTTTGCAGTGTCTTTGAGACTTTAAATGGGGTTTGTTGTTAGTTTTTAGGTTTGCAGGTATCACACTGGTTCGCAGAGGTTTTATAAGGAAAATGAGTGAAAGAAGTGAAACAGGGCTTTCACAACCTCTTTGTGGAGCAATGGTCACTTTTGGTGGAAAATTTCATATTATGAATGATTGGTGGTTTATCAAGTTGGCGGGGAGGTGGTTTTTTAGGGCGTTGTACCGCTTTAGTGGGGAAGGTGGTATTTAGGAGGGGCAACCCGATCTTCTCCAATGCTTGACACGTAGAAGTCGGGGGTTGGGGAAAGCCACCTTATCGGGTGGGTAAAGTTCAGCCATCAGGCGCAATTGATATCGCTGTGGACCGTCAGATGAGGGGGGTGAATATCGAACGGGAGTTGGGTGAGGGAATTGCACAGGTGATAAATCAAAAGCTTTCGGGGGGGGCATGGTTTTAATCTTCAGCGGTATGTGATTAATTTAGGACTTAATCATTGGATTAGCAGATCAGGTGTTGCTTAATGACATGATTAGGCGATCGAGTGGGGTTAAATGATGGGTTTAATATATTTATTGGGACATGGGGTAAAATGTATAGTTTATAACTAAACTAGGGGTTGGGTTATTTATATAGAGGATTTAATTAATATATGGGAAAAGGTATATGGGGGTTTATATAATTAGGTTAGCATGTTAATATAAAATGAATGTGCGAGAATGGGTGTACCCCTAAGTAAAAAGGTACTGTTTGTGCATACACTTTATTTTTAGGATAAATGTTTTTGTGGGTTTTTTGAATGAAATAGAATTACATGGGGGATTTTTACTTTTCCTAGGAAAATGGAGTTTAACCTTAGGAAAAGGGGTTTTATTAGGTTAATGAGGGGAATTGAAGGGAGATGAATTTCATGAAGGGGATTTTATCACTTGATGTCCTTAAGCCATTGAGTCGAGGGTCAGGTACCTCCAGAAGTCAGAGAAATGCTCTCAGCCTCTTTGACTTAAAGGATTAAAAGTAATAAAATATGCTTGTGGCTAGGAAATTAGTAAGTATAGGGGAAAAATGACTGAGGGGGAGTTACTTAAATTAACTTTTAAACCTTTGCTTTTGCCTTCATAATTGATCATACATATTAGCACATATGTCTAACCATGTTGTATGTGTTTTGATCCAATCAACTTTGTACTTCAGCAACCTTTCTTTTACTTACCCATTTTCCTACCCTAACATTTTTTCTTCATTTTATTTGGGTGCATTTAGACTAGCAAACCCTTATTATTCCTTTTTCTTTTGCAAAGTAAACTATCTAATCTTAACCTTATATCATCCAAGGGCTTAGATTAAACTGATGAGCTACTTTTATTATCTCTACCTATTTTATCACTTTTTTTTATTGCTACTTGTATGACCATATAAAGATCACAAACTCTCCAATCCTCAATCATAATTGTACCTCCTCCATTGGCTTAAAATGACGTAGGCAGTCAATTGAACATCAATTGAAGAGCAAGTGAATAGTGCAATTGAACAACAATTGAATTGAACAACGGCGAATTGAACAGTAGCGAATTGAAGAACAATGAATTGAACAACAGCGAATTGAACAACAACTGATTGAACAACAAATGAACTGAACAACAATGAATTGAGCAGTAGCGAATTGAACAACAGTGAATTGAACAACAACGAATTGAACAACAACGAATTTAATAGCAACTGAACTGAACAACAGTGAATTGAACAACAACTGATTGAACAACAATTGAACAGCAACTGATTATACAAGAAACCTTTCACTGCTCTATTTTATCCTCTAAGCAACTTAGTCTATGTCCATATCTTTCATAGCTCTCGTGACCTCTCTGACATCCCATGCCTATGTTGATGGAGTTTCCCCTTGAGGATAGAACCTTGCATGTTTCTTTATTTATTACCACTACTTTCTTTCCTCCTTTTCCTTCGTACCTTCTGCCAGACCAACTTCAAGGGTGGACTGATTTTCAACCCAATCCAATTGATTTTTAGTCTCTACATGGCATTCTTATACAATGGGGTCCTTTCTAGTGCATTCCTCAATCTCCGAGGGGAATGGTACTCTCTGATCCTTAGATTGTGTGGTAGGTTCCTCCATCTCCTCTGGCATGCTTGTTGGCCTTCATTTCCTAGCAATCTCAAGATGTCTTCAAAGTGGATGATGGCCTATTCTTGTATAGTTAGGTATCTTGGTGCAAGCTAGGCATCATTGGACATGATGTTGTGGGTGCTAATGACAACCATTCAATTCATCTATTCTGATTTGATGTAAAGGGGACCCCCTTACTCCTTTTCCAATATTCTCCTCACCTCGTTAGCCCTGGCCTCCTCATGACTCATCCATGATGCAAGGGCCATTAGTTGTAAATCCCACAACTTTGCAATGGGGTCCCACACATTCAAATCTCTTAAGGCCAAGTTCTGTAGGTAAAATTAAGATATCTTGGCCTTATCTTCCAAGGTGCTCTTGTCACATATTTCAATGAACTGCCTATAGTCTTCGAAAGGCATAACCCCTTGTTGTGCTAATGTCTTGATCTGAAATTGCAGCCATTGATCTTTGAGGTATAGTGCATATGATCTTGATGGAATCTTGCGCTGAAGTGCCTCCATGGAGAGGCTTGCCATGGTGGCCAATTGGCTCTCTTTTTCCTGCAATTTCCTCCTTAGCCATGTTTTTTTTTTCCTGTAGTTGAGATCTCATAATTTGTTCCCTATCTCGTATCTCACTCAACTCCCTACCCATCTCTATGCATTTCTCTTCCATATGGCCCACATCTACTACCTTCTTTGACTTGGAAATTTGCATCCAGTGACGTGTCCTTCCTCTCCCTTTTTCAAGCTCAAAGAATATAGGGATTGCAAATTTCTATGGTATTACTCTGCCTCCCTCAATGAACTTATAGTAAGAGCTCATATTTGGCTATGGGCTAGGGTCCTGCAGTGCTTGGAATTCCCTCTCATATGTTTTTGGAGAAGCTTCCCCCTCCTGCACTTTTGGTGTTGCTTCCTTGCCTTCCCTTTTCCCCTACTGTCCTTCCTTTAGCTTTTTCTATGTTTTGTAGGACTGACATAGTTTCCTGTAGAATGATTTTTCCTCTATGTAATGGTGTCATAGGTGCCTTCTTTTTCTTCGCTGACGTTGGCCTGGTGACATTGTTTATAACATAGGTGATGGGAGCCTTTGGTGTATCTTGTTTTGATGTGCCCTCTTCAACTTTCATTCCTAGGGAAACTAGCTCTTCCTGCTTTTTTGGTGACTCAATTATGATGGGAGTTTTTGTGGGTGTTTGTGGCCTCCCCTGCTTGATCTTGGTGCTTCTTATTATTTTGAAATAGAGGGGAGTCTATCTCTATATCTTCCCTTTTTACTTGATAGGTGTGCTTAGGGAAATCAAGGCAGCAAATGCCTCCTTCTCAGTGGGTTTAGGGGACAACCTTGGAGATTCCTCCCCTTATTTGGTACATTCCTCAGGGCTTGCCTCTTCCTTCTACTCTTCCTCAACACTTCTCTATTCTTCTCCTTCCTTTCCTTCTTCCTCCTCTATTTTACCTGTTTCTGCCTCCACTTCTTCTTCTTCTTCTTATTCTTCTTCTACCTCCTCTTCTTCTTCTTCTTTTTCCTCCTCTTCACCACTAGAGGTCGGGTCCCTATCATATTCAAGGGCTTGGACGTCAATTACAACCTCTCTGTCCAAGTCTCTAAATGTGGACCATAGAAAAGGGATTCATTAACTGGCTCAAGGCATCCTCTAGTATTAGCTTAATGAGTCCATGATGTGCCAATTGCTAATGTTTACCCTCTTTTACCTTTAGGCTCATGTCTATTATTGATTGCAACAAGAAGTAGGGTACACTGAGTCTTCTATCAATGGGTAAATCCTCTCCAAATCTCAACTCATGGAGGAGTCTAAATTGGTAGCCATAGAATATACTAAGCCTCGCTTCATAAGAAATATATTTGAAAGGTAGGGAAGGCTCTACCTTCTGATCCCATTTTTGTCCTCAGTTGGCCATTCATATTTTAGGAAAAAAAATTTCTTAGCAAAAGTGATGCTAACCTTATCCTCCTTTCTCCATTGCACCCCTTGAGGAAGTGTAGTGATTCTGCTAATTACCTCAGGATTAATTGTAATTGGTAGTCCTCCTACCACAGTAGTAGCAATGGTTCTCGCTTGAGGTTTGAGTGCCATGGAAAATTCCTGAGCTACATCATCATCATACCCTTTAAGAAGCTCAAAGAATCCCAACCAGTGATGTCTTCGAAATATTTCTACCACAGGGGGATGGAGGTGTATCGTGGATGTCTTTGTGGGTTCCCTTTTGTTGAATCCACCTATCATTTTTCTTCTATGGTGAGCTGACTGTAGGGAGTTTGGTGGGCTAGCTTTAGTGTTTTTCAGGGTGACTAATAGTTTAGATTTTTTTTGGAGGATGACTGCAATTTTTCTTTCAATCCCAACACAATTTTCTTAACTCCACAAAATTTTGTCTAAACCCCAGGCCCACTATAATTACTAGAAAATTCAGATTTGTTTCTCTTTTCCCTTTCCTAGCTATCAAGTCAAAACACAAGAGATATGGGCCACCTACGTTTCAGTGTGATGCTTTGGATAGGAGAATTGTTGAACAATTGGACCCTATGCACCTGCTTGCAGTGTTCTCTGTGAATTTCCAATGCTTCCCGCAACTCTCTGCGTTTCTTGTAGTTGTTCTTGTAAGGTGGCTAAAACAAGTTTTCTTCCTCGATGGATCTCCAAGGTGGTCCCGATCTCCCTGATCTCGAAATAACGATGGGTGCATGAAAGTTTGGAATTTTTGTTATTTATGGTCAATTCCTTGGAGCGTTGTGTTGGCTCGCAGTGTATGAGATTTCCTCATTGTGACCATTGGCCCACCATTAGTTATCATGCAGCCTCCCCTCATAATCATCACCCACTCTCAAACAAATTAACTAAACCACCTGTTCGACTGATGCTCTTTGATGTGACATTGCAACGTGGCATGCTGACTAGGAGTTTACTTTTTGTCTTCGAGCTGAGGGTGGCCAAGTTAATTGGCCACCTCTAGATTATAAAAACGAACTTTTTCATATTCCTACACTTTTATCATAATGTACTTAGGGAAGCATTTGGATGAGGTGCCATAACTATTCCTTCCTTCACTTGGTCAATGCATGCTAGAGGGTGACTTTGCTATGCTTTTATTCATTCAGGTAAGTGCTCTCGCTTTGTCATCTTTCTTGTTGATTTCTTCTTGCTAATGTTGTTGTCTGCTTTGCTGTGGTGTGCAGCTGCTTGGTCTTTCCTATTGCTGTTGAGCTCTGTATAGGAGTCAAAATTCCAGCAGGGATGCTGGAGCTCTCTATTTGGATGGGTGGTGAAATAGAAAGAGGAGATAATCTGTTGTTGTCATAACACAAGCTACTACAGGGGATCCTGTAGTTACTACAGGAAACCCTGTGGCTGCCTTTTCTTCATTATTTTTTCACTTGGAGGGGGGATGGTTGGTGATGTATGAGTGGAGATATGGTAATGAAGTAGATGGAGTGATAGGTGAGGGAGGCCAATGATGGCATGTCCCTTGGAATCTCCTTTTTTTTGTATTTTTTTATTTTTCTAAGTTTTTTATTTTTTTTTTTGATGGACACAGAGGTGGGTATGGTCATGAGCTAGTGTTGGGTGAGAGATGTGAGATGTAGGGTCCTCTTTTTCGGCCTAGAATAGGCTTGCATCATCATTTTCCAATCAGGACTCCTTTCCTATAGTGTTTCAAGACATCCTGTATTGCTACAAGATCTTCCTCTAATAACTACAGGAAACCTTGTAGAAGCTAGAAAGATGCATACAAATTGGTTTTTGATGCCTGGAAGTGAGGATGGATGATGGAGACATGGTAGGCATGGAATATGTGAAGTGAATGGAGGAAGAATTAATGTGATGCTTGGATTTCTGTCCCTTGAACTCTGAGTCCTTTGTTGTCTTTAAAAACTTGCAAAAATCACATAATTTTATTAGTGGGTAGGTTTGAGGTCCCTGCCATGGCACTTTGATTTTCCTTTTCTCCTTTTCTCTTTTTTTTTTTTGAAAGACACACAGGTCGCCTCAAAGAAGGTTTTCAACCTATTCTCCTACCCTAGGCTCCTCAAGGGAGGTTTTCACCCAACAATCTTTTTATTTTCCTTTTTTCACTCCTGGGTTGCCTCAAGGAGGATTTCAACCCAAAGATTGGCCTTAGGTGCCTCATAGAGGTTTTCACCTAGGTCCCTTATTGTTTTTTTTTGTTTTTCAAAAATAAAAAAAATCTTCAAGAATTTGGTGAGCTAGAAGCTGAGACACTTCCAATCACATTCACTTCCTTACTGATGGTGCTGATGAACTCCTCCCTTGACAGAGGTATTTTATAGGCTTTCAATCTGTATCCATTGACAAGCAAGGGGATACCTTCTTCATCAATGGTCCTAATTTGCACAACCCCATTGTCATGGCACTTTTCTATCAGATATGGGCCCAACCACCTGGTCATCAATTTTCCTTTGAAGTCATTCAACCTGGAGACATATATCAGATCCCAATCACCTTCTTGAAAAACCTTGTCCTTGATGTTTTTATCATGCCATACCTTTCTTTGTAATTGAACAACATCAGTGTGTAGGAGGCTCTACATCTTGAATTCATCCAAACCATTGAGCTGGAGTAGCCTCTCATGTTGTGCCTTTGTAACATCCAAATCCAACAATGCTGCCATTCTCAAAGTGTTGTACTCAAACTCAATGGAGAGTAGAACCTTCTTTCCATAGACCAAGTCATAAGGGGTGAAGCCTGTGGTTGTCTTCCAGGTTGTATTATAGGCTTAAGTGGAATCCACTAGTTGTCAGCCCAATAATTCCTGCTGCTGCTCACAAACTTGGTAAATATGCCTTCCAATGCTCTGTTTGTAACCTCTACTTGTCCATTGGCCTGAGGATGATAAGCAGTTGACTTCCTATGTTTGATCTTATGCCACCTCAACAAATTCTTAATCAGTGTTGGAAATACTGAGGGGGGGCTGAATTAGGATTTCTTTTTTTGTTTATTGTTCTTGTTGTTACCAAAAGCACACACACACACACACCCACCCACACACACACACACACACACACACACACACACAATATATATATATATAGTATATATATCTATATATATATATATTAATATATATATATATATAATATATAAACTGGTTACAATTAGTTGCCAAGCTCCAAACTTGGACTTCAATGAGGCTCCAACCTCCAGAGCACCAACTTTGTCTTGCAATAGTTCTGCACTTAGGAGCACCAACTCCCAAGGATTTCAATCCTATTTAGTTCAGAGGCTCCTACCTCTTGGGCTCCAACCCAAACCTGGTATCAACTATTTTGTTGTAGTTTTCTGCACCCAACATTGTTGAGTTTCTGCCTTTCTCCAGTTCTCCTGCTTCTCTGGTCTCTCCTACCTCTCACTTGTTCTTCGACTTCCTCTCTTATAGTTTATGCATTCATCAACAGTACTTCCCCTTGTTTTTCTGTTTTTATGTGTTTCATACACCTCTGATTGATCGTTTCCACTTTCCACTACCTCTTTGGCTTCCTCCTCCATCGCTATAGATTCCTCTACCTCACTTGATCTTTCAGCTTCCCTCCGCAATTTCTATGGCTTCCCCTAAGCTATTTGAGTTCATTGATACTCCATGGACACGTAACTTTATAAGAGCAGTCCAAGGAAAACTCAGAGAAATCATTGTAACGTGTTACACAGTAACAACGTTCATTTTTCAATCATTATGGACATACACAGGGTTTTTTTAGTTTAACGGAGATGTTGTGTCCCAATCGCAATCACTATCACCATGAATCACCCCATTTAACTTATGTTCAGCCTCTTGAACCATCAAAACAACTATCGTAAGCCTTTCGGCCTAAAACACCCCACACAAGCCAAATATTTCATTACACAGAGAATATGAGGAAAAACAGTCAAAAAGACTAAAGGGCGGACTTCAGGAAATATTACACCCGCACCTATTCCTGTATCGAGTTTGGTCCATATCGCAATCAGCGCTTTAGTGTGGCAAGGCTTCATAATATGCAATATGTGACGAATGTGATGACATATTAAGTCATATTGCAATGTGCGGTGGGTCCACATGGATATGCATTGCAGTTGGGAGTTGCCCTTAGTGGAGGTCCGATGCGACATCGCAAATCACTATTGTCGATCGCAATGGACTGCTTGACAGATAGTAGCTCTGCTCCCGAAGTGCCGATGGGATATACATCGACAATCACCAGTTGCAAGAGTTTAGGGCTTGGCGTTAACGCAGACCACTTCATTATAGTGATGCGATATTAGGTGCCGGAACTGATATGACTCACCGCTCCCATGTATTAAGTTTCAAGTCTGCCTTCCGCCTCCGATAGTGTATTTTCCTATACTCAGTCTTTCTGCTTTTTCCGCTTCTCGATAGTGTAAAAGCATGCATATATATGATTTAGCCATCGATATATGAGATTGTGGCATATATATGATCTGTGCTCTACGAAAGTGTATTCCTTTAGCATATATGGCCCTCGAATGTTATGTGCTCCCGATATTGTTTAAATGCATGCATATATATGTATTGTTTTGTGCCTCTAATAGTGTAAAAGCACACATATATATAATATATGCTCCTCCGCTTGTTTTTGCATGCATATAGCTCTTTTGTGGCCTGATAATATAAATGCACCCATTGCTCCTCTAATGGCTCTGTTTGCTTCCTTATAGCTCTGTTTGTTATGCTGTTTCTCTGATGGCTATCTGCGTCCTCTGTTTGCTCCTGTAATTTGTTCCTCATGCCTCTGTTCTACTCCTGTTGGCTCCGTCTGCTTCTTGAATATTGCCATATTGATATCAATGACAATCTGTGTCCAACAATCTCCCTCTTTGTTATTGATGGCAATATTCTTCTGCTCTCCCCCTTTGTCTTTGTCATCAATGGCAAAGGAATGCACACAAACTCCCCCTGTCAAACTGCTCCCCCTGTCCTGCTGCATCTTTATGAATGAACTTGAGTGATGATAAAGAGATAACCCCGATATTTTGACATAGATGTTCAAATGCTCCTCGAGGAAGAGGTTTTGTGAAAATATCAACTATCTACTCCTTAGTATTGATATATTCCAGGACGATGTTTTGTTCAGCTACTTGCTCATGGAGGAAATGATACTTGATTGGTATGTGTTTGGTCCTTGAGTGCATCACTGGATTTTTGCTGGGACTGATAGCACTTGTGTTGTCACAATAGACAGTAATCGGTTGATCTGTACATATGTCGACATCTTTTAGAGCTTCCTTCATCCATAGTATCTGAGTACAACAATCTGCTGCAGCAATATGCTCAGCTTCGACTGTGGATAATGATATGGACGACTATTTTTTGTTGAGCCAGGATACTAAACAATCTCCTAGGAAGAACGCATTTCCACTAGTACTTTTCTAATCATCTATACTTCCAGCCCAATCAGCATCGGTGTATGCAGTTACAGTCAGTGTTGAGCTCCATGGGTACCAAAGACTAAAATCAGGAGTTCCTTTCAGATATCTGAGAATTCTTTTTACAACTAATAAATGGGATTATTTGGGAGCCGATTGAAATCTTCCCACCATTCCTATTGCCTACATTATGTCTGGTCTTGTAGCTGTTAAGTATAGAAGGCTCCAATTATTGACCTGTAATGAGTTGCATCTACTGGAGGGGAGTCATCATCTTTGCTCAATTTGCAGTTTGTGGTCATAGGTGTGCTCATGGGTGCACAGTCCTCCATTGCATATCTTTTGAGCATGTCTTTTAGATATTTGGTTTGAGATATACATAATCTTGATCTAGTTTGAGATACTTGAAGTCCAAGGAAGTGAGACAGCTCTCCCATCATTAACATCTCAAACTCTTTTGACATGTTTTGAGAAAAGTCATGGCTCATTTCATCATTATTGCTAGCAAAAGTTAGATCATCGACATAAACAAGAGTAACTAGTAACTTACCTTCATTTGTCTTTATGTATTGATTACTTCCAACCACTCCCTTTTTGAAGCCTTGTTGTTGTAGATAGTGATCCAATCTTGCATACCAAGCTCTAGGAGCTTGTTTCAACCCATATAAAGCCTTTTTCAACTTACAGACTAAGTCCTTTCCTTTTGTTAGATCAAACCCTTCTGGCTGTTCCATGTAGACTTCTTCCTTGAGTTCCCCATTTAGAAATACTGATTTCACGTCCATTTGATAGATTTTGAATCCTTTTGAGCAAGCAAATGCCAAGAACATCTTGATAGCTTCCATACAGGCTACTAGTGCAAATGTCTCTTCAAAGTCAATTCCTTCAATTTGTGAATAGCCTTTGCAGACAAGTCTTGCCTTGTTTCTGATAACCTGTCCTTCCTCATTCATTTTATTTTTGAACACCCATTTGGTTCCTATTATGTTTTTGTCCTTTGGATGAGGTACCATCTCCCATGTCTTGTTCTTCTAAATTTGGGACATTTCTTCTTCCATGGCTTTTATCCAATGAGGATCCTTACTTGCTTATGCAAATTTTTCTAGTTCTAACATAGATAGTAGAGCAATAACATTTCTCTTTGGTGTAATGGTCACCCTTCTTCGGGTTTGCATCCCTTCATCTCTATTGCCAATAATCTACTCTTCTGGATGATATTTATGGATAAACTTCATCTTTGAAGGGGTATGAGGTGGTTCTTTCTCCTCTTCTTCTTCTTCCTCATCTATTTCTTCTTCTTCAGGTTTTTCTTCTTTAGGTTCTTCTTCTTCAATGAGAAGATCATCTTCATGTTCTTCAATTTCTTTTTCTGGAAGGTCTTCATCAACCTTTACATCAATTCTTTCCACTATTTTCTTCAGTTGAAAATTGTAGCACTTGTAAACCTTACTCTATTTAGAGTATCCAAGAAATATCCCTTCATCAACCCGAGAATCAAACTTTCCTGGTGAGCCATCATTGATTTTTATGAAGCACTTGCTTCCAAAGATCTTGAAGTACTTCACTGAAGCAAGTCTTCCTTTCCATAACTCATAAGGATTTTTTTCACAGTTTGGTCTTAATTGAGTTCGATTCAATGTATAGACAGGTGTCCCTACTGCTTCTCTCCAAAATTTTAGCTACAAGTCTATTGCTAATAACATTGTTCTTGCGATTTCTTGGACTGTTCAGTTTCTTCTTTCAACTACCCCATTTTGCTGAGGTGTTCTGGTAGCAGAGAATTCCCTTTTAATTCCATGAATATTATAGAACTCACTAAGCTCGTTTGATGTGAATTCTCCCCCTCTGTCTGTTCTGAGGCACTTAATTTTTGAATCTTTTTCATTTTCTACAAAGGCTTTTAGATTCTTAAAACACTCAAATGTTTCAGATTTATACTTTATAAAATATATCCACATCATTCTAGTATAATCATCAACAAATAACACAAAGTACCTTTCTCCTTGGAGTGCCTGATTTCTAGTTGGTCCACACAAATCAACATGGATGATCTCCAAGGGCTTTTATCTAGAGAGCTCCTTTGTCTTGTGGCTGGTTCTAGTTTGCTTTCCATGTTGACATGGACCAAATACTCCTTGATTTGGTTTGAACATCCTTGGAATGTCTCGTACCACTCTAATCTTGGTGATATTGATCAGATTTTCGAAGCTTATATGTCCAAGTCGCTTGTGCCACAACCAACGTTCATCTGTTTGACTCAGGTAGCATTTATTTTCTTGAATCTTGTTTAGAATGTAAATCTTGTCTGGTGTTATAACCCCTTTTTCCATTAGTTCCCCTAAGGAAGAGTTCCTTATTTCACAGTCTTTGGTGCTGAAGACAACCTTATGTCCTTAATCACAGATTTGGCTGACGGTTAGGAGATTGTGTTTGAGCCCGTCTACTAGCAGAGCATCTTGAGCTTTTCCTTTTCCATTGATCAGAGTAACAATTCCTTTTCCTGCAATTCTGCCAGATCCACTTCCAAAGGACACATTCCCTTCCTTTTTGCTCAATGAGACAAACTTCCTTTTGCCTCTTGTCATGTGTCTGGAGCACCCACTATCCACAAACCAATGATTTCCATTATTTTGAACTTATAGAGACAGGCTGCATTTATCCATTTTGGAATTCTTACTACTCATCTTTCTTCCTTTGAGTGGGCAGTCTTGTTCATAGTGTCCATTATTGTAGCAGAATGAGCAAATCAGATCAAATTTGGCCAAGGGATCAAATGAATTGAAGGTTTTGATTTTCCTTGCCTTTTGGGGGCATATGAATTGATTATTCGGTCCTTTAGCTTTGGTGTTTCACTTCTGCGAGCCATGTAATGTCTGGCTTGATGACTGAAGTTTTTACAGTGAAAACAGTGTCCAAGAAAGACAGTTTTGTACCTGTTGAAGCAGCGATGGTTTGAGTCGATTTCCTTCCTAGGAATTACTCATGCCTGATTCTTTGGATTTGAGATGGGCCCTTGGTGGAATACAGGTTTGTATTTTCTGTAGTATCCATGATTCGACTCCACATTCTTCTTTGGAGTAATTCTCTCTTCATTCTTCAGATCTGGAATGTGTTTTTGATAACATACTTTTTCTTCTTTTGGATTGCAGGAGAGTGCATCGGCATAGCTTTTCGCACTATTCTTAGTGCTTGAGGATTCTCCTTTGAAACCTATTCCAGACTTGTCATGTTGAGGTTTTTGACTTTTTAGAATAGTCTCAAGTATTTGAGAGCTTTTACAACCCTTTTTAATTTGCTCCAACTCCTTTCTTAGAGACACTATTTCGGCTTCATGTTCTTCGCAAGTCTCTTCTTTTTCTTTTAGCTTTGCTTCCAAGAGATATTCTCTCCTTCTTGTTTCCTCATTTTCCAATTTGAGCAAAATGATTTTTATTCTGTAGTTTCTCATTTTCTTCAATGGCACTTATTAATAGTTCATCTACATTTCCTTGTAGCCCTGAGTCATCATCATTTGCAAATGCCATGAATAATGTTTCTTGGCTTTCATCATGGTCACCTTCCTCCTCTGATTTCTTTTTTATGACCATAAACTCATCCTCATCAGACTCATCTTTCTTAGAGAAGAAGTTCTTCTTATTGAACCCTTTCTTTTTGTGTGCCATTCTTTTAGAATTTCCTTCATCATCACTATCATGTTTATGAGGAAATTTTGCTACATAATGACCTATTTTTCCACATTTAAAATAGATAAGAGGGTACTTGCCTTTAAGCTTAGATCCTTTCTTCAGCTTTCGTACAAATTGAGCCAATTCGATTTCCACATCGAACTCATCACTACAGTCATTCCTTTCTTTCCCCTTCTTTGACTTTGAGGCCTTGAATGCTACATCTTTGGAGCTTGGGCCACCTTTCCTCATCTCATAGGTAGTGAGGATTCCATAGAGTTCATCCATATTGAGGGTATCTAGATCCTTTGCTTCTTCTATGGCGCTTATTTTGGAGTCAAATCTTTCTAGAAGGGATCTTAATACTAGTCATATGGTATTCATTTTGAACAAAATGCCAGACTTCAGATCCAAAGGACATTAAGTAGTAGGTTATTCTTTTTTTCCAGAAACCAAAGTTAGTGCCATCGAACAAAGGAGGTTTTCCTGATGCTTCGTGATTTCTCATCATGGCTGCAGATCCTTCTTCACACTGTTAGGCTAGAATGAAGAAGCCTGCTCTGATACCAATTGTTGGAAATACTGAGAGGGGGGTGAATCAATATTTCTTTTTTTTTTTGTTCTTGTTGTTACCAAAAGCACACACACACACATATATATATATGAAACACAGAAACAGATAGCTAGAATTAATGCATTTATTAACACAAAAATAGTGCAATGAAATAAATACAATATACATACACACACACACACACACACACACACACACACACACACACACACACATATATAGATATAGATATAACTAGTTGCAATTAGTTGCCAAGCTCCAACTTGGACTTCAGTGAGGCTCCAACCTCCAGAGCACCAACTCTGTCTTGCAATAGTTCTCCACTTAGGAGCACCAACTCCCAAGGATTTCAATCCTGTTTAGTTTAGAGGCTCCAACCTCTTGGGCTCCAACCCAAACCTAGTATCAACTGTTTTGCTGTAGTTTTCTGCACCCAACATTGCTGAGTTTCTGCCTTTCTCCAGTTCTCCTGCTTCTCTGGTCTCTCCTACCTCTTGCCTATTCTTCGACTTCCTCTCTTACAGATTATGCATTCATCATTAGTACTTCCCCTTGTTTTGCTATTTTTATGTGTTTCATACACCTCTGACTGATCATTTCCACTTTCCACTACCTCTTTGGCTTCCTCCTCCATCGCTGTAGATTCCTATGGCTCACTTGATCTTTCGGATTCGCTCTGCAATTGTTGTGGCTTCCTATGAGCTGTTCGAGTTCACTGATACTCCATGGACACGTAACTTTATAAGAGAAGTCCAAGGAAAACTTAGAGAAATAATTATAATGCGTTACACCGTAACAACGTTCATTTTTCAATCATTATGGACATACACAAGGTTTTTTTTTTTTTTTTTTTTTAACAGAGATGTTGTGTCCCAATTGCAATCACTATCACCATGAATCACGCCATTTAACTGACATTCAGCCTCCTGAACCATCGAAACAACTATCGTAATCCTTTTAGCCTAAAACACCCCATGCAAGACAAATATTTCATTACACATAGAATATGAGAAAAAATAGTCAAAAAGACTAAAGGGCAAACTTCAAGAAATATTACACCCGCAGCTATTCCTGTATCGGGTTCGGTCCATATCTCAATCGGCACTTTAGTGTGGCAAGGCTTCATAATATGTGATATGTGACAGATGCAATGACAGATTAAGTCATATTGCAATGTGCGGTGGGTCCGCGTGGATATGCATCACAGTCGGGAGTTGCCCTTGGCTGAGGTTCGATGCGACATCACAAATCGCTATCGACGCTCGCAATGGACCGCTTGACACATAGTAGCTCCTCTCCCGAAGTGTCGATGCGATATACATCGACAATCACAAGTCGCAAGGGTTCAGGGCTTGGCGTTAATGCAAACCACTTCATTATAGCGATGAGATATTAGGTGTCGGACCCGATATGACTCACTGCTCCCGTGTATTAAGTTTCAAGTCTGCTTTCCACCTCCGATAGTGTATTTGCCTATACTCAGTCTTTCTGCCTTTTTCACTTCCCGATAGTGTAAAAGCATGCATATATATGATTTAGCTGCTGATACATGAGATTGTGGCATATATATGATATGTGCTCTCAGAAAGTGTATTCCTTTAGCAGATATGGCCCCTGAATGTTATGTGCTCCTGATATTGTTTAAATGCATGCATCTATGTATATATATATATATATATATATATATATATATATATATATATGCTCCAATAGTGTAAAATCACACATATATATAATATATGCTCCTCCACTTATTTTTACATGCATATAGCTCTTTTGTGGCTAGATAATATAAATGCACCCATTGCTCCTCTAATGACTCTGTCTGCTTCCTTATAGCTCTGCTTGTTCTGCTGTTTCTCCGATGGCTATCTGCATCCTCTGTTTGCTCTGTTTGCTCATGTACTTTGTTCCTCATGCCTCAGTTCTGCTCCTCTTGGCTTCATCTGCTCCTCGAATATTGCCTTATTGACATCAATGACAATCTGTGTCCATCAATCAGGTGTGATGTGAATTGAGCTCCCTCATTAGTGACTAGTTCTCTAGGGTACTCAAACTTGTATAATATATTCTCCCTTAAGAAATCAACCACTTTCTCTTCTGTTGCTACCTTGATAGCCTTGGTCTCAACCCACTTTTTCAAATAATCAATGCATAAAATTATGTGCTTTTTCTTCCCTAGGATCAATGGGCCCAATGAAATCCATGCCCCACTTGTCAAATGGCTCAGAGTCACCTGAGGTTATGTTGTACTCTGTAACAACCCCCCGATTTATACGAAGTAATAGTTAATATTTGACATATTCATGGGGACCCTTCTAAATTTCTAGGCTTTGAAAATAAATTCTAACTCTGCAAATTTGCCTTAAAACCTTTAGAAAAGAACTCATGCTTAAAGCTCTTATTGCAAATCACATCTCATAGTTTTCCGTGTAACAATTGTTAACATTCCATAAAAAATCTTGAAATGCGATATGCGATGAGGTTCTCGCTGCGATTTTCCAAACACAACGCTTTAAGAACACAAGTTCACACTTCACAAGTCACAAATTAATAAGGTATGCCATTGTGTCACCCCTTAAAAAATTGTGAAATGTGATATTGCGATTTTCGCAATCGCATTTCGCATTATCTCCGAGCAACATTATATGGCAACGTTTGAAAACTGTGATGCAGAAAATAAGGCATGAAGCGTGGGAAGTTACTGAGTGTTAATGAAATATTAGGTGGTTTGACAGAGTAATTAATGTTTAGCAGCTCAAGGAAAGAAATTGATGTTTTCAAATTATGGCTAGTTAACAAATAAATCGTATTCAAAATCTTCTCGAGATTCAAAGTCATTTCAAAGAGCTCTCAACCTTAATTGCCCTCTATTGTGTGCACTGGTATATCTCTCTTTCGTTTCAGGCAAGCTTCCAAAGAGATGTCATTACGGAAGGTACTGAAAAAGTAGAAGCATCTGAGCATTTCAAAGTCTGAGGTTTCATAAATGTCGCCCATATCTGCTTATATAGTTTGCAGTGCCGATGGAGGAGCAACGACATGGGAAGTCATCTACAACAAACTTGAAGATGAACGGCCTAAAATTACTGTCACCAAGGAAACAACAGACTCAATAAAACCCTCTGGAGTTCAATTAAAAGATGTTGCTTGCTCCTTTCTTCATAGAATAGGAGCAAGAGCCAAGATACTCCCATACACTGATATGATTAGATGGCTGGTGGAAAATCTCAGTATTGAAGATAGACAATTCAGGAACTCAAAGATGGAGCTAATGGGATCATTCAAAGCTGAAGATTTGAAACAAATGTATCATCTTCCTGACCCTCAAGATATATATATGACAAATCCTTCCTGGCCAAGTTCGCAAAGCAGAATGAAGAACCTTTCAAGATGTTTTAGGGCTGGAGAGTCCTAGAGAACAAATTCAAATATGATAAGATGGGTATGTACCCCACAACTTCTTTAGCAAATCCCCATAACTATGCAACTTCTATGTTATGTAGATTGTATGGATTGACCAATAATACCAAGTTTCCTATAGAATGGGGCCCTTTAATTGATGCTTGTGTCAATTCTCATATAATGAATTGGGCCACTATCCTATCCGATAACCTAGCTACTGCTATTTCCGAATATCACCAAAAGAGATCCACCTCCACAGAGAACCTTCCTCCATTTTATTTGAGTGCCTCTAACATGGATGCCATCTATTTTTGTACTAATTTTCCAATCATGGGTTGGAAATGGACTTTGCAAGACCCCTACCCCATCCATCTCAGTTACAAATAGATGTGGGAATCCCATTTTATACCCCATTTTTATAAAATATGCCATGGTGTTATTTTACCATTACATCAACTCATTTTTGATAAGAAAGCTCCCAGACTTTCCAAGGGAGCCGCTACAGACCTTCTCGTAGTAGGCAAGTATTTTACTGAACAATGGTTTACATATATCAGAGTTTATGGAAGTACAACAGACCCGCATGTACTCCCCTTGTATGTCTCCCAACAAGTTATTAGCAAGAGAAATAGCTCACTAGACTGTGGAAAAAGGCTTAACCAAGACCTTGAAAGATAACAAAAAATCATTATAGTCATCCTTTCCCATTCGGTGTGGTTATTTTTCATTGGCAAACTTTAACCATGCAAACAAAGAGTTATTGAACATGGAAAGCCTCAAGCTGCATACTTTGCCAGAGAGACAATTTGACCCAGAGATATCACACAATATTACTACTGCAGTAAAGATCAAGCCCTTTAATCATGAAGATAATGATTCTGAAGATCTTTTACAATAAGCTAAATCATTTGAACAAGCATTTGATTGGGAAAAGGAAAATTTGAATCGTGATGATTTTGAAAAGTTTCAGGAATTTAGAAATCAAAGGCTCGAAACAATCCCATTGCATTTGTTAAGAGCTGATGACAAACCTACTCCCAGTGTAACTATTAACAATGAAGGACCAAATTATCATATAGAATCTCACGTGAATATAGCCTGGGATATAGGGAAGACACAGGAAACAAAGAATACAACAGAATCCAATAGAAGGTCAGCTAAAAAACAGATCATAAGTGACCTAACTAAAGATACCGGTCCCGAAGTCAAAAGCAACGATTTGGAGCAGGAATGGGACCAGTTTAATAAAAGGCTCCAAGATAATCCCAAGACAACAGATGTCCCAGAACCAACAGAATATCATACTCCACTGCAAACTCAGAAAACCTAAGAGTCTAAGCCAATGGATGAGCAAGGGACAAGTTTGTAGAATACATAAATCATTCATGCATTGCCGACATCTGAAATTATCCTAAAGGTTACTGAAATACCTCCTTTAGATGTATTCTATAGCCCATTGCATAAGGCTATAGTAAGATGACAAAGGAAAATAAGAAGAGTGGAAACACGTGAGATCGCACTAGGGAATGAGTCGATGGATATAGTCTAGAGGGATATTCCCTCCAATCCAGCTGAAAATTTGACCAGACTGTCGCAATTTACAGGGGCATATGCAATTGCCACCATGGATAAAGCCACTGAGGTATCTATTTTGTTAAAGGAAAGGGAAGAAAAGATAGCGCAGCTCAAGTAACACTGGAAATTGAGAAAGCAAATTTAAACTAGCAAGTTGTTGAACAAATAACCCAATTGCAACAAAATATGGAATTATTAAAGATAAGCCATGAAGCAGACATCTCTACAAAGAACATGCAAATCCGAGAGTTGCAAGAAGCCATGGAAAAATATAAAGGTGTCCCTACTGATGAATTCATCAAAGAGGCATTAGAGCTAAATTCCATCCTATCAAAACAGTAAGATCTATTCTGCCAGAGAATGTCGCATATCACCCCTTAAGTGATTATCAATGATCAATTAACAGGTAAGGCAATTGATCAAAGAATTGAATTTAATGATTTAAATACTAAGATCTCTAAATACATTGAATGGCAAGAAATTGAAGAAGGAAGGAGTGCTAATCTACCCAAGATTGAAGAGACACATAAAGACATTTTATTCACAGATTGGGATGCACGGATCAAGCAGGTAGAATTAGCAGCAGTAACAGCAACAAGAGTGGCTAAGAATATAATGAAAGCATTCAATCACACTTTGCACACCACTAAATTGATAAAAGAAGGTAACCCAAAGTCACTGTCATATTTGAATGAATTGGATAAAAATTGGAAGGCGAAGGTGAAAATCCAAAGGGAGGCTATCACAAAATTATCAAAGACTGATTGGGAGGCATACTGGAAATTCCTTGTCAAACCCCACAACCAAATTATGACTTTGAATTGTTCACTCCATTCAACACAAAGGATGCTTCCACCTCTTACCGATGCCATCTTCATGGGAAAGGCTAGGACACAATTCGGGGCACCTCCTCAAGTGAAGCCAATGTGTGATATATGCGATCTAAAGGAAAAGCTGGTAGACAACAAGACATCCTTTTAACCTTTGGTCATCAAATCATTTTTATTTTTAGAGTTAGTTGCTAGTTAAGAGGAAGGTTGTTTGAAACCTCCTCAGATATTTTGTATAATCTATTTTTGAACTTTACTTAGATAGTATTTATACCCTTCTCATGCATTTAGAGAAGGGTCCAGAATTTTATCAAAAACATTTGCAAAGAATGCACTTCTGTAAGTTTGTGAATGCCTTGATGAAATTGTGGAACATGGTCATTACTTTTGAATATCAAACTACTTTCCTTTGTTGATGCACTACTGTATGCTTGGAGAATAATTTGATTTGAAGAAAGGAGTTGATATATGTCACTAGTCAAATGAGCAGAACCTCACACATATGGTACTTTTATCTTGTATGATCAGTTCTGTTTTGCTTATTAGTGATAACATTTCGTTTTCATGAATTATATATGGAGTACACTCTTTTTGTTATGTGTTAATTGCACTATTGTATGATGCCTAGATGAAAGTATCCATTTTCATATATGATCATTAAATATATGCGATATTGTTTATACATGTCTTTGACTAACTATTTAGTCAAAGAAATTATCTTTACATGTTATCATCTTTGTTTAATACGTGAATGATCTTTATTATCACATACCAAACATACATCTTTTTAGATCTCATTTCGCATAGAATACCCCGATTTTATATTAGATTAAGTTAGCTAGAGATTTACATGATAGAATAGCTCATTTAGTTATCATTATTCTTATTGCAATCGCTTGAAAACCACCCATTCTCATTTTAAAACCCACATTGGGAAATTGGTCCCATCATCCCCACTCAGAGCCGCCATACCAAACAGAAAAAGAGTTGCCTTTAAGGCCCGGACCAGGTGGTTATCCCCCGTGTTGGAGCAGTACAAATCTGAGGCTTCAACAAGTTACAAAGCATTTCATCCTTGGGAGTAGGTGTCCCCATTATTTGGCACCGATCACAGCGAATGGTGTATCTTATTGCATCTTGGTGGAGAGTGGGCCAATAGTAGCCAACTTGTAGTACCTCGAGGCTATCCTCTTGGATGAAAATCGACCTCCACAAGGCCCATCATGATAGGCTAGAAGGATGTCAAAGAATTCCTTCTCCCTGAGACATCTCCTCAAAATTTGATCTGGGCCTAGCTTGAAGAGATTTCCCCCAATCCAAGTGAATGGGGCGTTGTTTCTTACAATTCTACTTTTTTCCTTGGAGGACAGATTTGGAAGGTACCGTGCAACCACTAGGTAGTTGGCTATGTCAAAAAACCATCGAGAGAGAGAAATGAAATAGAAAATAAATGCTCATCTAGCCGTTGATCATCAAGCATTCCTTCCTCACTTGTAGGCAAAGCAAGTCTAGATAGAAAATCTGCAACTACATTTTCTCTACCAGGCTTATCAATGATAGTTAGATCAAACTATTGTAATAAAAGCAACCATCTAATAATCCTAACATTCACATAAGGCTTGTTCATCAAATATTTAATAACAACATAGTAAATATGTACAAATCTCTTGTAACCAGTGATGTAGTGTCTAAATTTTTTCAAGGAATGGACAATAGCTAGGAGCTCTTTTTCAATTACAATATAGTTCAACTCAGCCTTGGACAATTTTTTGCTAATGAAGTAAATGGCATAAGGCAACTTGTCATCTATCTGGCCTAGGGATGATCCTATATCTTTGTTAGAGGCTTCAACATGGATGTGGAAAGGAAGAGCCCAATTTGGGCCTAAGAGTACAGGTGCAGTAGTTAACTTGTCCTTTAAGGTTTCTAGGGCCTCTTGGCAGGTTTCTAACTAGCAAAAGTCAGAGTCCTTGGCCAGTAGTCCAACAAATGGTGAGGCTACTTTTCTGAAATCCTTTATGAATCTCCTATAGTATCCAACTAAGCTCAAGAAACTTCTGTCATCCCTCTTATTTTGAGGAGTAAGCACCCTCTTTATGATAGCAATTTTATTTGGGTCCACTTGTAGTCCTTTCTTGGATATTGAGTGACCTGGAATAGTCCCTGCATTCATCAAGAACTCACACTTCTTAGGACTAAGGGATAGGTTCATTTAAATTCACTTATTTAATAATTTCCACAAGTTAAAGAGAGCCTCCAGGAAATCACACCCATAGGGAGTGAAATCATCCAGATAAATTTCTACAGAGTCATGGACTAGCTTTGCAAAGATGCTCAAAAATGCCATCTGAAAAGTGGCAGGGGCATTAAATAATCCAAAAGGAAGGACCCTATAAGAAAAGGTACCCCAAGGACAAGTGAAGGTGGTTTTATCTTGGTCCTCTGGGCTGATCTAGATCTGATTGTAACCACTGAATCCATCCAGAAAAGAGAAGAACTTCTTCCCTGCAAGACCATCCAAGACTTGATCAATCAAAAGGTAGAGGGAAATGGTATTTTTTAGTGGCTTTGTTTAAGTCTCTATATTCCACACAGATCCTCCATTTTCCATTCTTCTTTGGGACTAGAACGAGAGGAGACACCCACTCACTATTTGAGATGGGGTAAATGAACCTTACATCCAACAACTTCTATAGTTCTTCTTTAACTATGTCTTTGAGGGTTGGGTTCATTCTCCTCTGAGGTTGGTGCATTGGCTTGTAACCTTCCTTGATGTAAATGTGGTGAGTACACACTAAAGGGTGAACTCCCTTCATTTCCTTATAACTCTAGGAAAAGGCATTCATATGCTCTCTTAGAATGTCACATAACTCCTTTTCATGATGTGTAGAGAGAGAGGGGTTGATTTTCAATGTTTTAGCTAGACTAAATTCTATCATCTTGACATGAGTAGGACTTGAGTCAACTAGGAACAAATCAGTGGAAGGGTTATCTTCAGATTTCTTTACTAACTCGATAAGAGACATGGTGTTGGGGGGTTGATTCTAGAGGATTTGATCAATCAGGTCATATTCATCAGGTTGCCCCCCTCCTATAATAACATCTAGGGTACAGATTAGGTAAGATGTGGCATGGTATGCTTCATATTCCAACCATAAGGGTAAATCATGCCCTAGAGATGGTTGAGCAGGAGGGTACAAGACCAATTTTTTGGAAAAATGCCTATTTTTAATGGTCATATTCCCAACCCTACAACTTATGTAAGCATCAACAGTGGCTAGCCATGGCCTTCAAAGCATGAGAGGATAACCATTGAATTTGGTCTTAGGTTGGAGAACCAAGAAGTCATCAGTGTATTCCCAGGAATTAATGGAGACCATCACATCCTCAACAACCCCCTCAAGAGCTACTGTGGATCTGTTTGCAAGCTGCAAGACTGTTGTGGTCTTCCTTAATGATTCTTGGAGATTTAGTTTAAGAATGGTCTCCTTAGTCATAACATTGATGGCAGCCCCAAGATAAATCAAGGTATGGGGGACAATGATGCCATCAATGTGCACATCTACCACAGGACTTCCAGGGTCTATATACTTCGGGCAAATCACTCTCCCCAACATTAATTTAGACAGTTGTCCAATGAAATTAATGGTAGGGGTGTCTTTCTTTCTCCTCCCAGGATGTTTGAATCATTTCTCCTTGATTAACTTGTTGTATATGGGGACATCCTTGATAGCTTGGAGGAGTGGGATTTTAACACAAGTTTTTCAATTCACCAAGAAGTCTAGTCTCTTCTGGGGTGTGCTGGCTAGGATGGATTAGTCTCTCAAGAAAAGGAGGTGGATTGGATTGAGGAACACTGTCTTCCTTTTCCTCTTCAAGCTCTTCAGGTGGATATGGAGGTTGGTTATCTAGAAGTACTCTTTTAGACCTGAGGTTGATTTCTTGAATTTCCACAACATACGCAAGTTAGGATGTCTCTCCACTATAGACCTGTTGTGCCTGCTTGGTATTTGGGTTTAGATTTGGCTGAGTAGACATATGAGGTTTCTTAGATGGATCAGGGTGAGGGAGCTATGGTTGAGATGGAGGTGGAGACAGTAAGGCTAGATATTGATTGTATGGAGGCCTCCACCCTTATGATGGGGTATTCAACTAAGGTTGTGGGGGAGAATATAGCTGAAATGATTGATTGGCAGGCTGGGAATAGTATTGAGGTGCATAAGATCAGGGAGACGGTGTGGGCCATGAAGGATGAGAAGGAGGACACAAAGGGGGAATGAATGCATTCTGATTAGGGTTGTGTTGTGCTGTACAACAACCCCCCATTTCATAAAATTTTTTACTTAAAACTTATAATATGAAATGGGTACCTTTTTAGATGTGTGAATAAATTGGTATTAACTCATCATTAGAAAAACCTCACAAAAGGTCCAATGGGAATGATATATTTAAAATAAACCTTTTTGGAATTAAAATAAAGTAGGTCTTTTAATAATTATAAGAGTTCTTTGTTATTGCGATAAAGCGATCGCAAGATCTCATATCGCAATGATAAGAAAACATATATAAAGGACCTATTGAATCACTCCGATCCAAAAAGGAAATCGCTATTGGATATCGGGAAAAGGCAAAAGGCATAGCATAAACAAACCCCTCCCACATTTCTCCGATGCGATAAAGTGTATTGCCATCAGCTGTTGGTCGTAAACAACCCAATACATAAAGTATAACACATTCAAATCCTCCGATGCGATAAGCGGATCGCCATCGGCGATCGACGATATTGCAATGGCATAAGTAATATGACCCGAACCCATCCCTGATTGCGATGCATTAAATCATGGCGCGTGTTTCGAAAAATATTTAGGCGGCTTGCATGTAGTATATCACCTTTCGATGATCTGATGATATTTTGGATTATTATTAAACCCTTTCTGTTCACGTTACCTATCACCGATTGCGATTTATCCCTGATTATTAATTTAAAAATCCAAGCCACGCTTGAATGAATCATTCACCATACAAATTATATAATGGGTATTCATGAACTCCTTTACCATGATTGACAGGTTAAGCGGCCAATTAATGAAGCAATTATGGCGAGATTTTCCTTTAGATTTTATTTGCGGCAGTTTCACTATAATCCTTTCTTATGCGCCAATTGACATGATCCTTCCATATTGGTTTATACTAGCTATTCTCTGTATCACGTTGGTTTCATTCCCTGTGCAGAACTCAGTCGAAGTAACGAATTTCAAACAAATGGGAAAGAAATCTAAGAAATCCGCAGCAGCAGCGGCCCCTGCAGCAACAGTGCAGTCGACTAATGATCCACGACCAATTAAAAAAAGTTTAATCTCCAACACTACTTGTCTTGGCCTCGGAAATACAAGTTGGCAAAGCATCTACAATTTAATTGAAGCAGAGGAGCCTGAGGAAGCATCAGGAGGAGCTAATGCAGATTCAACCAGTAAATCGGAAGCTTCCCCTAAGGATTTAGCTGATTCATATTTACACAGGATAGAAACATGTGAGAAAATCCTTCCATACACTAATGTGGTGAGATGGGCAGTAGAAACAATTCCGGTTTTAAATAGAACATTTTGTACAATTGATGGAAGAATTTTTGGCTCATTTCAGCCTGATGACTTAAGGAAGATGTATCACCTGCCCGAACCTAAAAAGAAATACAACAAAGCCTTTCTTCAAAAGTTTGCAGAAGAGAACGAGACTGAATCGGCCCCAATTAAGTAGTGGAGACAAAATCCCGAAAAGAACAAACATGAATCATCAGGTAAGTACTCTGTAGATCCATTGTGATCTCCTTACTGTTATGCCGAGGCAATGATGTGTAGAATGTGGGGATTGCATGATTCTGCGAAGTTTACTATTGAAATGGTTCCTTTGATGGAAGTGGCGGTTAATAGTGAAATGATGGATTGGATAAACATATTGTCCGACAAGTTAGCTACTGCAATTCTTGAATTTAGATCAAATACACGCGTAACCACCAGAACTATTCCCCCTTTCTATTACAGTGCTTTTGTTATGGATACTCTTGGCTTTAATTCTGAATTTCCCGTACTCGAGTGGAGATGGACTTCACAAGACCCTCAGCCAATCCACATTTATCATCAAAAGTTATGGAAGGCGCACTATAAATACTACTTGTACCAAATTGGTAACGGTTTCATGTTGCCTATCTATTATGCCATTTTTGATAAGCCTGTCCCAAAGATTTTAATGGAAGCAGAGATTGACTTGACTGCTGTAGGGAATTGGTTCAGGGAAGACAAGTTTACATATATAAGGGTTTTTGGTAGTCTCACAAGACCTCATGTCCTTCCTCTGTATGTACCTGATAAGCTGTTAGCTTGAGAATTGGCTTACCAAATAACAACAACAGGAATAACCAAAACTCTTAGGATTTCTAAAAAACAGACTTGGCCTACATTTCCTTTGAGATGCGGTGTTTATACTCTACACGATTACAAGCATGCTGAAAAGGAGCCAGAAAAGATAAACATTCTCAATCTCGCAACTATTCCTAATAGGCAATTCGATCCAAGGAAAGTTGCCTATACTGTTCTTGAACAAGCCAAACTAACAAGGTTTGAACATGAAAAAGACGAATTTGATTACCTGTTTTCTTCAGCAAAATCACTATCCCAGGTTCGAACATTGGCCAAAATGAGATATAATGATGAAAAGTTGGTAGAATTTAATAGGCTCAGAGAACAGAGGTTGCAAACTCTACCTCTAGATTTATTAGCTACTACTCCAACAACTCAGTCAAGCGAGCCTGAACAGCAAAGTATTGATAAACCTCCTACTACAGAGAAGATTCCCGAAAAAGGAAAAGAATCAGAGCAGGAGAAACAGTAGAAGAAAGAGCAGGGGAAACAACAGGACAAGAGCAGTGAACACATCAATCCAGATACCCAGATTGATCCCAAGCTCCTCCAAGAATGGCAACAATTCGATTCTATTATAAGAAATCTGGAAAGTTCACAAGGTTTCAGCGCACCTAAAGTAACAGTCGGTCAAGATACAGCTACAACTACAGTTCCAACTGGAGAAACCAGTGGCCTACCCACCAACAAAGATGTAGAAATAATTCCTAAGGATCCATCCGATC
The DNA here is from genome assembly GCA_000404065.3 of Pinus taeda. Lineage (NCBI taxonomy): Eukaryota > Viridiplantae > Streptophyta > Pinopsida > Pinales > Pinaceae > Pinus > Pinus taeda. The sequence continues at coordinate 152,885 of APFE030086091.1, forward strand.
AGATTGTTTTGCAGATTGAAGACATACCACCATTAGATGTCTTTTACAGTCCCAAACATAGGGCTGTAGTGAAAAGACAGAGGAAAAGGAGAAGACTTGACCAATCTCCCCTTTTACCGATACAAACTGAGATCGCTAACGTGGTATGGAAAGAAGAGTTCAATCCATCTGAAGACCTAACAAAACTTTCTCAGTATGCCAGAGCTTACTCGGCAGCCACTATGGATAAAGAATCGAAAGTAAGCACTTTACTCAAGGAAAAGGACCAAACAATTGTTTCCTTACAGTCACAGGTATCCGAGAGACAACAAAGGGTAGAATAGTTAATACAACAGCTAGCAGAACAACAGCAAATAAATAATCAATTAAATGAACAATTGATCAAAGAGAAGCAGAGGATAGATCAGAGCGTAGTGCAGAAACAAAAATAATTATATATAGAGTTAACCAAGCTAAAGACAATGAATGATCAAATGAGTAAGACAAAAGATGAGAAAATCGCTCAATTATCACAACGGGTAGAAAAATTCAAAGATTTTCCTCAACCAGCAGATTTCAGGTCTGAAGCTCTCCAGATTAATAAAACATTGATTACACAATTAAGATTGCTATGTCATAATATTTCCTTGGCTAAACCCCTCTGTGAGATTACTTCATCAATAATTGACAAATCAGTCGAAGCTAGGCAGGATTTGGAACAAGCCGATGAGACTTTAACCGATTTTCTTGCTTGGCAAGAAACTAGTGAAGGACAAGCCGCGAATCTGCGTAAAATTCTAGAGTCACATAAAGAAATCCTTTTCCTAGAATGGTAGTCACAATTGATGAAAGTAGAAAGAGAAACCTCAAGATGCAGAGTATCAACCAACAATTTAATTGAATTAACCAATAATACTCTTCATCTATCTAACTTGATCTCACAGTGCACTCCAGGTAAATTGTCGTCAGCCAAGGCATTGGAACAAACATGCAATCAAGAATTGGAGAAGAATGGGAGATTAATCGTAGGCATACAGAGTTTAACTTGGGATACCTTTTGGTTTTTCCTAGTTAAGCCATACAGTCAAAGGGCAGCGCTCAAATGTTTAACCGATGCAATCGGTTATATGATTCCCGAAATTCACAATGCCACATATTCAGCCCAACTATATTCTCGTCTGAGTCACCCTCTAGAATTGCAACCAATGCTTGCTATCTGCCAGCTCAAGCAAAAGGAAGATCATCTGAAACAGTGAATTATGCTGCCGACTGCAAACAGGCCTATTTTTAGAGATTTTCATGATTTAGTTATACCACCTAGTAGCATTTTTATTTCGTAATTAGTTAGCATTAGATAGTATTTATAGACCCTTTCATGTATTTAGAAAGGGTCCTCAATTTTTGTATAAACTCAAATCAAGAAGTTACACTATTGTACTTCTGATATTTTTTTATGAAGACTGGGCCAGTATTTTGAATTTTAACGAAGGAAGCTTTGATGATATGTGCACTATTGCTTTATTGTGGAAGTGTTTCTAAGTTGGAAGAAGGAATTTGAATGCGATTGATATCGGGAGTGATCCAAATAACATATGGTACTACTATCTATGCTCTTGCTTCATTCTCTAATGTGAATCGGCATTTATTTAATCTTGCTATCATTGGATATATATATGTGTGTTTTAACAGCAATCCTTTTGCTTATCACTATTGAATGTTTGAAGGAGTGTTATTCCTTCAATCATATGTATGTCAGTGATATATAATGAATAGTGTAATAATGTTTTAATCATTACCTTGTTCAACTACTTGAACAAAGTAATTATCATATGAATAAATCTCTTTATTTACTAATAGAGTCATCTATATGCCTGTTTGTGAATAAAGATCATCAAGAGTTACACTAAAGTAGAAATTCCCCGAGATAGATTAGTTGTTCATAATTTTATTTTATAGATTAAATCATCATCCATTATCATTAGATATCAGAAATCTACCACTCATCCATCCCATCTTCAAATTATTGGGAAACTGGTCCCTTTATTTCCAGTCAGAGCCACCACACCAAACGGAAAAGGAGCTGCCTTTAAGGTCCGGACCGGGTGGTTTTCCCCGATGTTGTTGCAGCGATTTTCGAGGCATCAACATGTTGTAATATGAATAGGATTCCCCTTGCATGCTTTGCTGGTATGGTCGAGGTCCTTGAGGCCTCCTTTGGTTGATATAATAGAGTTGTTCAATCACACCTTCAGTTCCTTGATACACAACGTTCAATCCAGGCAGAGAAGGGCACTTGTCTATGGGGTGGTTTTCCTCACAGACCGAGCATACCTCTATAATATTCAATGGAAATTCATTTCTAGGGTGCCTCCTAATGCATCTAGGGAAAAAGACAGCTAAGGCTTTTTCTACTTCCTCCTACTTCCTCTTGATCTGGATAGTGTCCATTTGTAGAGCAAGGGTATGCAACATTTCACTCTTAAATTCCTCCAACATGTTTCCAATTTCACTTTTGATGGATGTGTTCGAGGAGGATGAGCTGGCCAAAACTTGACTAGCCCTACCCTTCTTTATGGCTTCCCTAGAATGATTTTTGAAAACTGTCTTGATATCATCATAAGATAACTAGTAGATGTCCCCTCCAGACAACATGTTTAGAGTTTCTAGGATATCTTCCATGGCTCCTCTAAGAAGGGCTAACTTGAGTGATTCAGGATCAAGGGTGCATCTGGTCCCTTTGTAGCTGAGTTGGAACCTTTTCTCATAATCTTCCAAGGATTCATCATGTCCCAAGGTCATTATCAAGATTTCTTCTTCGATATCCTTGGACCTACAGTAGTCCCTATACTTTTCATTGAAGTATTGCTACATCTGAGCTCAGGTAATGATGTTGTCCCCAAGCAAACCCATGAAACAACGCAAGGTTGCATCCTTAAGGGTGGATGGGAACAATTTCAACTTTTGGTCATTAGAGGTATAATCATAAGTTTTGCATATGACAACAAACTCAAACAAGAAGGTATCAGGGTCTTCTGAGGTTAAGCCATGGAAGTGACAAAGGGCGAAGGGGCTTATGTTTTTCAGCCTAACATCTCCATTAGTCTCTCTAATGGGAAAATCATATTCATTTATGTTTTTAGCCATGTTGTAAGTGTGTTGAAAGGTTTCTTCATCTTCTTCCCCAATAGGCTCTTCAAAGATCTCTATTTGTTCACCTAATGGGTCCCCTAGCTCCCCTACAGTCAGAGAGGGAAGCTAACAAACACTGAAGAAGAGGGAAGGTTGGTTGTCTAATGGTGTGGGGTGTTTGGAATTTTTTTACTAAATTGTCTCTACTCCTACGAGGCATGAAAATAAATTGATTTTATTTTTTTATTTTATTTATTTTATTTTTTAATTTGATTTTTAATTTTTAATTTTTAATTTTTTTTTTTTCCAGAATTACTTGCAAAATAGAAAGAAAGCAACAATTGCAACTATTTACTGAATTTCAAATAGAATGGAAAGCAAAATTTGCAACCACTTGCTAAATGTAAAATATAAAGGAAAGTAGAAATTGCAACTACTTAGATACCTCCCTAAAAACGGTGCCAAAAAGTGATGAACCCTAGTATTGCAGCAAGGATGGTGTAACTCCTAGGGCTACCAACTTTAATTTATCAACCCGAGGTTCGTAGAAACTTGGAGATGACAATGATATATGCAAAGTAGATGCAACAATCTACTCTTTTCTTTGTTCAACTGTGACGATAGACGACTAGGGTTTTTAAAACCAGTTTTCTATTAACTAGAAGGAGTCTGACTAGTGACAGTGAATGTAAATCTATCTTTAATGCAGAAAGTAAATGCTTACCTATTTTAGGAAAATGAAAGTGCTAAATGGAAAGTGATTATGAAATGACATGAAATCATCTAGCTAAGAATTGACACACATTAATCGCAGAAGATAACTAATCTAACCTTGCATTCTATCATCTAGATATCTGGACTAAGCAGGCATGGAAATTATCCTAACACTGCTATGACTGATGTATGCAAGTACTAGCTATCTTCTATTAAAATTGCAGAAAAAAAGTCTTTTGATTTTCAATTTAGAAATGTAAATGCTAAGCTAAACAATCTGATCTTTTTGAGGGGAGAAAGGCATGGAAAAGCTGGTCCAAAATGGCATTGAGGTGCATGAAAGTCAAGTGGGGGGCCTACCCTATGCTTAGATCAACATTTCTTCTTAAAACAAGTTAAAATAGGCTTCTATAGGGTTTCCTATAGTTACTATAGGATGTCCTGGTTTTCTACAGGAAACTAGCTGAAGGCTATAGGAAGGTAGGGAAGGTGAAATGGAGTGTTGGAAAGATGTTTGTGGTGGGCTCCAGTATTGCAGCAATAATGCTGCAACTCCTGGGACTCCCTTCTTTACTTTCATCAACCCAGTTGTTCATAACAAACTTGGAAGCGACGGTGTTGTATGCACAAGTACTAGCTCTTGCCGCAGCTGTCACTTTGTCAGCTGGCACAAGTCCACTAGGGGCTTTAGCCAACTTCTATGAGCTCTTAGAAGAAGCTTTCTAATTGATGGATGAAAGCTAACTCAAAGGAAGCTAATCTACTTGCGAAAAGAGATTGAAAAACTGAAGGAAAGCGTAAACCCTAGCAAACCCTAATTCTACCAGCTAGTCCTACTGATGCAAAGATGAGAATGAAAACTACTGAAAGAGATGCCATTACTTCTATGAAGGTAAAAATCATGTGTTTAGACTACCTTTGTCCTAAGAAAACATCTTTTTGTATTTTTGATTAAGTTGTCAATTTCATCATGCAATATGCTTGAACTGTGTTTTTACTGTGTAGGGGTGGATCAAGGAGGAGAAATGCTTGGAAAATGTTGGAAAGGTTCAGAGGGGGTCTAAGGAGTCCCTAACAAATCTCCAGAGAGTTTCACAAAGTTTGGCTATCAAGAACACCTCATTGTGAGCTTCTACAGGAAGTCTGCAGGGTTCTACAAGATGTTCAGGAATTTCTACAGGATGTTCAGAAATTTCTACAGGATGTTTGAAAATCGGTTTTTAGAGGATGGATGAGTGAGGGCAGATGCATGGGTGGATCTGGAGGTAGGATAGGGGTCTAAAGCGACCTAGGGACTGGTGGATGGAGTGGTGAGAAGGTGTAGAAGGCTGACTTGGCTTGAAGAAGGCTAAGGCAATGATTGAGCAAGAAGGTAGGGTTACGTGGAAAAAAGGACAAATGGGAGATGAGGAACTCAGCTAGGAGACAGAACAAGTGGCTCAGATGATGCTTTGGGTGGATGAAAGAGTGGAGGAGATGCCCTGCACGATGTACTTCGACCAAATCAACAAAGTCTTGCAAATGATCAAAACCTGAGCTAATCTAGTCTACCTATCAAAAGCATGAAGGAACAATAGCTGTATTGGAGAGAAAACCATGTGCATCAACTATGCAGAGAAAAATTTCAGAGCTCTAAACTCATAAATAACTTCTGTAAGGGAAACAGTACACTAAGGATTGCATGGTCAAGCAAACTAGTGTTTTTGTTGGGGCAGCACTGTTTCTTCAATTCCAGCCCCTAATCCAATAAGGATGAGGTGAAACTGAGAGTGTGGTTGTCCCTTTTCTTTGAAGCTTTTTATGTTATTATCCTACCAAAACACCTGAAGCAATTTCATTCATAAACAGTGATCTATCCAAGCAACATAACTAAATCTGCCTAACAGAAATTCGTTCAAATGCATAAACGGAAAGAGTGATGCATAAAGGAAAAGTAACAGTACAGAAAGGAGGCCCTAGGCTCTCAGGTTGGGCCCAACCCTGAGAGATATGGCTCCTATGGAAAACTCAGATTTGATATAAAATCGAACTGCTTCTCATTATCAAAAAATAATCATAAGAGTGATGCCAAAAATGGCTACAAAAGAACAAAGTAAAACTAGCAGCATTGAGGTGAAAAATACACAATGGTTTCAAAAGTCCCTTACGAAAGCTGAGGCCTCAAAATTTATACATCACGAGGGACCTAGCTTACCTCCTCAATCTGTGGAACTCAGCTGTCCAAACTGTGAGTTAGACAGTCCCTTCTAAAATCTTCTTGGCTGCCTTCTAGATTCGGTTTTGGTGGTCTTTGGAGCTTGGAGTTAGGGGTGAAGATCCCGAGGAAGGGTTATTTAATGCCATAGACAACCCCCCTACGAATACTCACCTTAGGCTTGGCTGTCTTTTAGCCCATGATTGCTCAATTTTGCTCCAACATGTGTCAAAACCTGAAATAAGCACGTGTTAGCCACCTAGGAAGATTGACTACCCTTATTCGTACAAATGACATAAACATATTGAAAATAATGCATAAGCTATGGAAAATGAAGGATTTGAACAAGGACTGAACAAGGATAATTAGGCCAAATGAGCCCAACAAGTTACCAATTTTGGGGCTTATCAAGGAGCATAGGATTGATGTGTTCATAGGGACATTAAAGGATAACATACAACGTGAGGTTTGCATTTGGGAACCCAATTCATTGGAGAAGGCATTCAGGTTGGCAAGAAAAATTGAAAGAAAAATTATGGCAACAAGGAAGCCTACCAATCACAACTATAAAGATGGAAGTATTGTTTCCCCTAGCCTTCCACAACCTACAAGGTTGACACCACAAGAATTGGTAGAAAAAAAGAGCAAAAGGGCTTTGTTATAGTTGTGATAGAATATACACTAAAGGTCATAAGTGTGTTGAGAATGAATTATTTTACATAGATTGTGAAGAGGAAGACGAAAAGGAACAAGAAACATCAAAAGAGGAGGATACACACCAGGAACAAATCCTAGAGAAAGAAAAAAATGAACCTGACCATATATTGTAATGCATTGGCCGGAATAACCACTCCTCAAACTATCAAGATATAAGGACATATCAAGAAGAAAAAGGTAATAGTGTTGGTTGATTCGTGAAGTACCTGTAATTTTATTAATTTTAAAATAGCGAAGAATTGAATTTCTTCCTATATACAGCACCAGAGTGTCAAGTGATGGTTGCAAATGGAAGAACCATAAATTTCTCTAGAAAGTGCCATAATATCAAGATATCCATTGGAGATTATGTGTTTAATAGTCCAATGCTTTCCATTCCAATGGGTGGTGTTGATGTTGTACTAGGAGTCCAATGGCTATAATGTCTAGGTGAGATATATTTTAATTTTCAAGAACTTTTCTTGAAAAAAAAAATTAGAAGGAAAGGAATTTGAATTAAGGGGTATTGCAGGGAAACCGAGAAAGATAATTAGCACTAACAGCATGACAAATATTCTAATGAAATAACAATGTGGCGTAATTGCACAATTATGTTCGCTAGAGGTTCCCACATTGAAATAATCTATTTCTCTATATCTCCAAAGCATATTGGACAATCATTCCAAGGTACTTGAGACTCCCAAAGGCCTTCCACCTATTCATGATCATGATCATGTTATTCATTGGATTCCAGGAAGTATTCCTCCAAACATCAGCCCTTACAGATATCCCTATGCCCAAGAGTGAAATTGAACGTATGGTTTTAGAAGTGCTAGAGGCTAGTATAACTCAACCTAGTCAAAGTACTTTCTCTGCTCCAGTAGTATTGCTTTACAAGAAGGATGGATCATGGCACATGTGTCCAGATTACAAGGAGCTCAATAAGCTCACTATTAAAGATAAATTTCCCATTCCTGTCATTAATGAATTATTGGATGAATTGCATGGAGAAATTTACTTTACCAAGTTGTACCTTCGTTTAGGATATCATCAAATCAGAATGAAGACTGAAGACATTTGGAAAACAGCATTTAGAACTCATGAGGATCATTATGAATTTTTGGTCATGCCTTTTGGCCTTACCAATGCAACTTCTACATTTCAAGGTTTCATGATTTCCATTTTCAAACCCTTCCTTAGAAAATTTTTGTTAGTATTTTTTGATGATATACTAATCTGCAAGTCTTGGAAGGATCATGTTCAACATGTTGATAGAGTGCTCAAACTATTGGAGGAGAAACAATTGTATGCAAAAACCTCCAAATTTTTCTGTGGAGTAAAAGAGGTGGAATATTTGGGTCATATTGTATCCCATGAAGGTGTTAAGGTAGACCTTAGAAAAATTAAATCCATTAAGGAATGGAAAATCCCACATCCATAAAGAATCTCCGAGGATTTCTTGGGTTGACAAGGTATTATTGCAAGTTTGTTAAGAATTACGGGAGAATATCAACAACTCTAATAACATTACTGAAGAAAGATGCATTTTCTTGGAATCCAAAAGCAATGAAAGCCTTTGAACATCTTAAAGAGGAAATGTGTCAAGCACCGGTCTTAGTTATGCCAGACTTCACAAAAACCTTTATTGTGGAATGTGATGCCTCAAGAAATGGAATTGGTTCTTTTTTAATGCAAGAAGAAAGACCCATTTCTTTCGAAAAATCATCCAATCAAAGTAAAGTATTTACACAAAGCTATTTATAAGAAGGAAATGTTGGAAATATTGCATGCACTTAAGAAAAAGTGACCTTACCTAATGGGAAGACACTTCAAGGTAAAAACATATCATGATAGTCTTAAATACTTTTTATAGCAAATATTATCTTCAGAAGAGCAGCAAAAATGGGTCACAAAGATGTTGGGTTATGACTTTGAAATCATCTACAAAAAAGGGAAGCAAAATGTTGTTGTAGATGCACTCTCGAGGAAGGATGAGGATGTGGGAGCATTGATTTGCACCATTTATACTATCCAACCAGATTGGATAAGCGAAGCAAGGGATGAATGGAAGAATGACGAAGAAGTGTGGGCACTCATTCAAAATTTACAACAAGACCCCAGTACATCTAATACATTTAGCTGGAAAAAGGATTCATTATGGTACAAAGATCGCTTATACCTTTGTAAGAATTCCCAACTCAAACAAAAGATTCTTATGGAATTTCACTCCTCTTCCTTAGGAGGGCACTCGGGATTTTTAAAAACTTACCACAAGTTTAAGAAGGATTTTTTTTGGGATGGCCTTAAATATGATATTCAAAAGTTTGTGGTGAAATGTTTGGTTTGCCAACAAAATAAAGTTGAAACAATTAATACCCCTGATCTATTACAACCTTTATCCATTCCAAGTCAATGTTCGAAGGAGGTTTCAATGGATTTTATCACAAGTTTACCCAAGTCCAAAGGAAAGAGTGTCATTATGGTGATAGTTGATAGACTTACCAAGTATGCACACTTTTGTGCATTATCTGATCCATTTAAAGCTAGTACAGTTGCTACTACATTTATGGAAACAATTCAAAAGCTACATGGAAACCCAAAGATTATTGTAAGTGGCAGAGATCCCATTTTCACTGAAAATTTTTGGACATAATTATTTTCTTGTCTGGGTACTTAGTTAGCTCACGGCTCATCGTATCATCCTCAACATGATGGGTAAACTGAGGTAGTGAACAAATGTTTGTAAGGATATCTTTGTTGCTTTGTATCTGATAAATAGACACAATGGGTCAAATGGTTGCCTCTGGCTAAATGGTGGTATAACACTTCCTTCCTTACTACAACAAAATGACCCGTTTATGGCACGTTAAGGGATATCACCCAATCTGCACATCATATTAAGATAAAATTAAAGTCAAGAATTAGAACCATCACATCAAGCATCAACAACAAGTTCCTCCAACTCTAAAATATCTCTGGGCATAGAATAGAATGAAACAACATGCAGATCAACATCGCAGAAAGAAGTTTTGATGTAGGTGACTAGGTATTCTACAGTTCAACACCAAAAAAAATGTCCCTCAAGCAAGCTAAGAAGGATAATAATTATCACCAAAGTATATGGTTCGTACAAGGTGTGCAAAAGATTGGTACTATGGCATACAAATTGGAGCTTCCTATAGCTTCCCGAGTGCACCCAGTTTTCCATGTTTCATGCTTAAAGAAGGTTATAGGTGACAAGCTCCAAGTTCAAACAATATTACCAAAACTTGACAAGGAAGGAAAAATCATATTGGAACCTGAAGCAGTCACAAAAAAAAGAACTCGACAGCTACGAAATCGATCAATTTCAGAGTATCTCATCAAGTGGAAGAACTTGCCCGCTGAAGATTCCACATGGGAGGATGAGAATTTTATACAGAAGCATTTAGAACTACTCAAGCGTTGAGGACAAAAAAAAATTGAAGGAGAGGGGCATGTTAGGCCCCTATAACACTAGTGTATTCCCTTATTATTATTGTCATTGTAGCCTATTATTGTTATTATCGTGCCCATGTTGTCCCCATATTGTTATTATTGTGCCCCATAGAAGCCCACTATTGTTATTGTTGTGCCCTCACCTTATTATTGTTATGTCAGCTTTGACTATATTGTGACCCCTTGGACTCCTCTATATAGAAAGGAGGTCTTGTCATTTGTATCATCAAAGAATTGTTCATTTTCGTAATGTAAAGGAGGTTTCCCCTTGAAGAGGCTGATTTTGAAGTCATTGCTCTATATTTTCTTCTATTTTGTGAGTTGGTTGCATAACATAATCCTTCTCAAGTGGTGTAACAATTACTATTTCTTTGTATTTTTCTTTACTTTCCCTACGTTCATATTTTCTTCTGCCAACGATTCACAACTTGCAGGGTGTTTTTACAAAAACTAGTGTTGAAGGAACTAGCGAAATCTCTAAAATTACCCTTAATTTTTGGAAACCGCCCTTAAAAATGTCAACTTGGGTCCTTCTGCAAAAAAACCAAATCGCACATTTTTGAGTTTTTTATTTGTTTTCCCGTAATAAGTAGCTAAAATTGACTTCCTAGGGCCACCTTCAATAATTAATTTACACAGTGACAGGTTTGCATTTAAATCTTTTCCAAAAATTATGGATTTATATATGAGCACTCATTCTTGAATAATTCACTTGTCTTATATAATATACCTTGTAAAAATTGGAAAACTTGAATTTCTCCCTTTTGGCAAATTCTATGTGCACAATCTTGGGCTTGTAAGTCAACTTCTAGATTCTAATCAATGTCAAACTTCCTTGTTGCAATGTTTATGGGGGTTTTAAACCCACATCTCTACAATCCATTTACTTTCAACAATCCTTTTCGAATCTTTCTCCAGACAAGTTGTCGAGAAAAATATCTCGGCCTTAAAAATAAAAAACAATTGGATAATATGATTTCATTAGGACCCATCAACTTTGGGTTTGTATATCCAAATTAAAGCATGATACCAAACTCATGTGGATGCATATTCCATGTAGTGATTATGTTAATCACATTTTCCCAAGACTAATTTTGGCTATCGAACTCTCATCCAACACTGCTTATTTTATTTGTTCATTGGTTTTCCCAAGTCTCACATGTATTACCTTATCACTTTGTCCACCTATGCCAATAATAATACAAATAGTTGTATAAAATCGTAGAATATTATTAAATGATAACATTTTTTGTTCATTTTTACTAACCTTCTTTGTAATTGACCACTATACATGATAATCAAACTCTAGGAAGTGCTCTAACGCTTAAGTTGGATAGACTATGGACAATATTTATTTTGAAAGAAATGATCTTCATTTTTTTTTAAATCTTCATATTTTGATCAATTGCTTTTTGTTCCACATTATGTTCTTTGAAATATTAAACCTTCAAGACATGTCTATAGTATTCCTTAATATTTGACATGTTATGAGCGTAGAAGTAGTGTATTGGGGATGTTCCATAAAGTTACCCTTATTTATGTTTCCTTGTTGAGTTTTGTTCAAAGAGAAATTGAATATTTTAGGCTTGTAAAACTTGGCTACAACACCTTCCATATTACCTTTTATTTTTAATTCTATCTTACCTTCCAATTCATTTTTTGTTACTATTTGCGACAGCAAAATTTGTTGCACTTGGTCTCGTAATTCTAATATATCATGTTGCATTTCTTCCTCTTCTTCATGTGTCATAGTAGCTATTTCTGGTTGCTTACTAGGTGTATCCAATTTTTTGTTTCGAGGCATTTTGGAATCAAAAAATGATATATGTGTTTCACTATGCCCTTTAAATCACTTCAAACTAATTTATCAAACAAAAGATATGCAAAATTTTAAAAAAATACACACCTTTTTCTTTATTTTAGGAGCTCAATCTCGAATTTGTTATATCTATGTAATTTCAGCGTCCCAAGGTCTAAAATTTCGTCCTCTAGTAGCTCGTTGAGTATTATTTCCAATTCGACAAGTCATACTAAGATTGGCTTCTTCCAGATGAAGTTATGTTGAATATCCCATGATGACCTGATTATGGACTGGTTCAGTAGAGCAAACTTGTATGGGATACTATGTGTCATTGTCTCAGCCTTCATACATGAATTTTATATACAAAAAACTACATTTTGTGAAACTTTGGTCACTTTTTATGAAATTTGAATTTGAGGCTCGAAGAGAAAGTTTGAGACTGAATTCTGGAGTATACAAAAATCATAACTTCTTCAGACTACATCTCTGAAAATATAGCAACCTAAGATCTGAATTTTTAACACAAAGTTCACAAATATTTCAGATCCACATGGTGGAAATTTCAACTTCTGAAGCCTTGTAGAAAAACTTTATGGCAAAAATTCCAAGATGATTAATTTGAGCAGTGAAACCCTAGAATCCAAAGCTATGATAACAAATGTTATGCAACTAGATTAGAAAACAGAATAAAAGATCAACACACACACACACACATATATATATCTGTATATATATATATATGTGTGTGTGTGTGTATACACACACATATACATACACACACACACACACACACATATATATATCTGTATATATATATATATGTGTGTGTGTGTGTATACACACACATATACATACACACACACACACACACACATATATATATATAATTTGTTACTATTTGGGGTTGTGATTGTGCAAGATCTCTCCATAAGAAGTTTGAATCTTAGAAGCATGCTTGGATTGGTCGATATATCTGATTTAGTTTATAGGGAGAGATGAAGCACCTTGGGTTGCATACATGTATGATGCTTGGAAGTGAATTTTGTCGACCTTGTGATGATGTATAGATCCTAAAGTAGGGAGGGTATCATTGGTTTTGTGGATTATATATATTATATATATATATTATATATATAATATATTATATATAATAATTATAATATATATATATATAATATATATATTTATATATTATATATATATAATAGTTTGTTACTATTCGGGGTTGTGCTTGTGCAAGATCTCTCTATAAGAAGTTTGAATCTTAGAAGCATGTTTTGATTGGTCGATATATATTATTTAGTTTATAGGGAGAGATGAAGCATCTTGGGTTGTGTACCTGTATGATGCTTGGAAGGAAATTTGGTCGGCCTGTGATGATGTCTAGATCCTGAAGTAGGGAGGCTATCAATGGTTTTGTAGAGCTCCAACCTTGAATATGATACCTAGATCCCTGTGGGTTGGTGTTAGAGTTGAAGCATGATGGTACCTATAGTGGAAAAATCTTGGATAACACCTTAGTCCCAATTGATTAGATACCTTAGTCAAGTATTTAATCTTTAGCATTATGTATGTTATGACTCTTCATATAACATATCATCTTGAGTTCATCCTTGTACCTATATATGTATAATTATGAATACCTCCCTAGTTAAGAGGGGGTGTTGAAGAATGTAACTAGTGTGAGTCTTGATTATTGTATTTGAATCATGATGTAATATGAAAGAAAAAGAAAAATTGTTTGTAAAAGAAAATTATTTATTAGCCTGGATTTCATACTTTATTATTTTATTTTTAGGTCAAAGCCTCCATTGTAGGCTTCTAGGGTTTATGTCTTGGGTCTTATTCCTTTCCATCACTTAATAGACCCTTATTGGGCTTTGTATATCAAGAAATAAAATTATTTTTATGTAGAATGAGTCAAATAACCCTCCTCCACCAATTCAACCTCAATTTCTACAAGTTGGCCTCAAAAGGAGCTAGAAACCATTATATATTGGCACCTACTCGATTTCATTTGGACACCCAACCAAGCAAGTTCGATCTATAGTTGCAAGAGGAATAAATAAGAGAGAAATACCTAGAGAAGAATGAGAAAATCCTAGCAAAGAAGAAGGAGACACTTTTCAAGCAAAAGCAAGCTGAAATTCTCTCCTTTGCCACACGTGTGAGATTCTAGACTGTTGTAGGAGGGCTGAAGTCGCAGGTTTGCAGTAGGGCTGAAATTGTGAAGCTAGAAGGGCTAAAATTTGGTTTGTTGCAGGTTTGAATTTGTTATACTAGGGTTGACTATTGAAATGTATCTATTCATCTTGAGAGGTTGACTTTGTGGATAAAAGGAGGATCTTTGTCTAGGTCTAAGGTCTTGGATTATCTCAATTTGATTTTAAATCTACTAGTGGAAGAGTTTGGTTGGTTTTCCCCTTCATATGGGTTTTTCCTTGGATGAGTGCATATATCTAGTGTTATTTATCTTCATTCATTTGGTCACTTAGCTAAGGACCCATGCAATATGGTATAATCCCATAACAAAACTACAATATAATTTGTCAAGGCCTAAGAAACTCTAAAGCTCAATTAGTGTGGTCGAGGCTAGCCAATCATGAATGACTTTAATCTTGGTTGGATCCACATGCACATCAACAATGTATCCTAGGTATTGGACCTTGTTCATGTTGAAGGAGAATTTTTCCAAGTTAGCATATATATATTATGATGTCGTAGAATTTGAAGGACTTGTTGAATGTGATGCAAGTTTTTTTCCAAAATCTTGCTGAAGATAAGGATATCATCCAAATATACCACCAAAAATGAATTGGTTAAATGCCACAAGATATCATCCATCAACCTCATGAAAATTTTTGTTGTATTTGTCAAACCAAAGGGCATGACCAACCTTCCAAAAATACTTTCTTTAGACTTGAAAGCAATATTCCATAGATAAATTTATTTTATTGGGACCTAGTGGTAGTCGTACTTCAGATCAATGTTGTTAAAGTACTTGGCCCCCTTAAGCTAGTCAATAAGGTCATCAATTCAGGGAATTGTGTACCAGTCCCTTACTATCATTTTGTTTAGAGCCCTTTAATCAATGCAAAGTCACCGCGTCTTATCTTTATTTTGCACAAGTACAATTGGGATTATGGAGGGTAAGGATCTCAGTTAGAAGTGCCATTTTTGGAGCATCTCTTGGATCTCCTACTTGATTTCCTCAATTTTCAAAAGAGAGCAACAATAGATTGGCCCATTCGGTAGAGGTGTGTTGGTGGTCAAATCAACTAAATGCTTGAACTTACAGTGAAAAGGTACCCTAGTGGATGAGGATAAGATGTCTTTGTATTCTTCCATGACCTTGTCCACTTGCTTCTGATGTTTGGAGAGGCCTTGTGTAGAGTCCATGGAGGCCACAACCTTCTACTCACTTTGAGAGTGAATCAAGAAGAAGACAAATTATTGGTATGAGAGATTACCTTCTTTTTTTTTCTCGGTAAAGCTAGCTAATCTATTATATTATATACAGGTAAACATTACATGCAAAAAGACAGGTCGTCCAGGGCCAACTGTGGCGCCTTGGATAGCTTTGCTTGACATAGAATTCGCCCTTGCAGGGGCAGAACCTCCAGGATATACCAAAACATGTGACACAGAGTTGATCTCAGACAATAATGAAACGGCCTGCGCAGGGGCTTCCAACAAAAAACTCATAGTAGACCTAGCCACGACGCATGACAAACAGACACATAATATGAAAAAGAACTAAAAGTATACACACATAGAAATGTAGCATCGTCCAGATACCAGCCGAGACCTCTAACTTATACAAGACTCGAGAGAGAGAAAAGTAAGCCGGAGAGTGTCTCTGGGGGTTAATCTTCAGGTTCTTCCTCAATGATGTAGCTCCAGCCTTGGCCTTCAGGGACGCCTGCCCACATTGCCATAGGATCCTTCGCAGTGGCCAGCGGTTCCTGCTCTGGAGGTTGGGGAGGGGCTTGCTGAAGCTCCTTCCCTGAATTTCCCTTTTCAATTGGTGGCTGCAGCACTGGACTTTCCTCACGATTGCCTTCTGGAAGTATCTCAGCCGAATCCAGTTGCTTTCCATCTTCATTCTCCTCAGGAACCTTCGTAAATAGAACTGAGATATGTGCGTTAATACCTACACTTTCCTGCGAGCTGCCCAAGGTGAAAACGACTGAGCTGAATGCTGGAAGCACGGGCTCTCCTCCCCTGGAGCTACCGACCTCCAAGAACTGACTGGCTGGAATTGGTATGGCTCCCGCCCTCCTGTAGCAGTAGCAGCAACAGCAGTGATGGTGTACATCTGCTGCAGGGGGGCGTGAAGGTGCACCACGCCCAGGTCCCCTCCGACTCGGCTGTCTTTCACGCAGTCGCGCCATATTTTCCGCGTCTCCTTCAACTTGTTCCAGGACCGAGCTTGTGGGCTTGAAGTCACAGTTGTCACTGCCAATTGAGTGCAATCCCCGAATTGATTCAAGGCAGAGCTCAACTGCCCATAAACCGCGCACAGGATTAGTAAGCAGGAAGCAAACTTCGCCCAAGTGAATGCCTTCACTCTCCGCCTCAATTGCGCTCCCTTTGCCCTCAGAGTTCTGTTCCCACCTCAGGCACTCTCCAGAGTCGAAATGGGTATTTGCAACAGCAGTGGCTGTGTTTTGAAGGAGAAGAGTGCCCACCGGACGAAATTCCTCCAGAGCCTACTCCACACAGACCTTACATTGCGAATGAGCCTGCAATGATCCGTCATCCTTATGAGTTCTTGCAACATTCCCTCGATAAGAGCTCTCCATAACTGCTCCCTGCAGCAACATCTCTTCACCCTACGTAACATTGAATGCCAAGAGCTCGGGCTGCTGAACCTCATACCTCGGCGGCAGTGGGCATTAACTATACTGCATTAACACGGGGCGGCACATGCTGGGCATGTGGCATGTCCCTAGCTGACGTGCTAACACCCGCATCCGGGGGAGAGATTACCTTCTTGCATTTCGTAGTAGAGATCAATGAAATGGTGTTACGTGGAGCTTCCTTTGTTATCTTGTATAGTTTAGAGATACTTCTTCCAGGTCCATCACATTAGGATTTATTCATGAAATGTTTTTATATGATCTTGTGTTCCTATGGGAAGCCCTATGTTGTTGAAACATATTTCTCAATTAAACTATGCTTCAAGAGAATGTTGTTGATATCAAACATAATCACTCATGCTCTTCATCCCTAGTTTTACATTCTAAGAAAACTAAGCACCATATTTGTGTTGAATATTCTTAGGTCTTGGCTACTATGGACCACTATCACCACAAAAAGTTAAGGTAAACCATTAAAATTGAAAAATGGACCAACAATATGAACAAGGATGATAGGTGGAAAATTAGTTGAAAATGGATTCCTACTCTTTCCTCCATATTTGTTTCATAGTGAATTCCCCTCGGTTTCATGTTTCCCCCTTTTAATTGTATATGAAAATTTTAAGCTTAACTCCCCTTTCTAATTATGTTCCTTATAATTATAGCATTACTTTTATCAATAATTTATTTGTTATATTAATCATCCTACTAGATATTACTTAATAATAATTATAATAATAATAAGAAGAATAAGAATAAGAATAATAATAAAATTATTATTATATTTATCATAAGTTCTGTTCCCCCTAATTTATATTAATAGTTTAAATATGCTCCCCCTTTCTTTTGTTCTGTGTTGATCTTCTTTTAGCATATATATTATTATATGAGATTGATATCCATAAATTCTCTCACCTATTAATAATAATATTGCTCATATATTATTAGTAAATGATTAATTTTAACCCCCTTATCATTAATGTATGTGTTGGGTGAAACAATTGTTCTTCTAATTCAGAGCAATAGATCTGACTCGCACATTAATTGTCAATCCAGGTAGAGCTTTTTATTTCAAGGATATCATTCAAAGTATATGCAAGGACAAATAGTAACTAGTGCTAATGAATATCAAACTCAATCATTGAGATATCACTCTCAACAACCCAACACTCTGGCTATTACACTCACAAACCTTACTCACACTTTAAAAAAATAAACTCACAATGCAGAAAAAACCACTATGTCATGCAGTCACTCTTATTTAGAAAGAAGCATCACTCCTAGAAACCATTCACTCAAGAAAATGTTGAAACACACATTCAAATGAAATAAACATACCATCAAACTATGACATGGATCAAATAATTGTCACACTAATAAAGTGATTGGTCTAGGACTTATGTTGTTACACAATACAAAGGTTAGAATTATACAATTATTAAAGCATGAACAATGTTAGAAGTAATAATAACAGTAATCATACATGCATCATAACTGAGAGAAAATAAATAGTTTTTCTACAATACCTTCCTGACCAATGATCCCTGCTAAGAAGGAGGGCCCTTCCTTCTTAGCAAGGGTTGGTACACTACACAACACGCAAGCTAGCCAACATTATGGTATGGTGCCACGAATGATTGAGATTTGTATCAATTAAACATACAATATTACAATGTTGGTGTTCCCACCCTCTATTATTTCTGTGTGTGTGTGTGTGTGTGTGTGTGTGTGTGTATCTGCTCATGGGAAAATAGCACACATTTTTATAATTATAGATTATAAAGATAAGATTATAATGATAATCTAGCAATTCTCATGTGATCTAAATCGAGAATACATATTAATAGTTTGGTAACAAATTCCATGGTTGGGACAAAGTTGTAATAGGTTTTCAAAATTACAATAATTCATCTATGGAAAATCATAACTCCTTCAGTTGTGTTTCCCATGAATATCTCCTTTGGAAGTTGAACCAACTTTGACCAAATACTTTCCTAGATCAGCCTTCATTACTAATTAAAGGAGATCACTGCATCCAAAATAGGTCTCGTGTGTATCAACAATATTCAGCAAGTCCTTGTCCTGTCCCTGGAATGGAAAAACTACAAATTCCAATCCTGTAACAACTTCTCAATATACCACGTACCAAGAAACAAACCATTTATAGCTTTATGATAAAAATAGCCAAAACTAGTAGTTTTCATGCCAAATTACAAGCATAATTGGATCATAAGGATGATAGATAAAAAGAGACATACTTAGGCTGATAATGGTTGTTACAACGATAAACTATGGTCTTGAGAGTCAAAAAGGGTAAACAAAATATAGGAAATTATTATAAGACAATGTCAATTCCATGTCCCAACATCTCCCCCCAACTTAAGCATCTACATGTCCTTATGCAGACACTTAAAACCAGTTTCTGATGTGCTATGAATGGGGTTCTGAGAAATTGTAAGCTCCTGCAGTATCCTCTAAATCTTTTATGTATCCTAGGGAAAGAACCAACTCCATTTCCGATAATTTATCAATGAGTTGATGTCGATGTTGATACTAATAGGTAGGGATCCAAACAAGAGGAAGTTTGAACCTAAGTCCAAGCCAACCAGGCCCACTTCTCCTGATGCATTCTACATATTGAGAAACCCTGGAAAGAATCTGTATAAAATTTAGGGGTCCTCATCCTTCAATTTCTTTAGGAAATCATCCCATCTAAGCTTATTCCCATCTAATGCATTATTTTTCATCCCCTTTATACTTTTGAGACAGTGTTCCAAAACTCTATTCCTAAATTCCATTAGCATATTTTTGGTGTCTAGATATCTCCATATCCTATTATACACCATAGAGACTCTTTTAGTAGGTCCAAGTTCATTTCGGATAGACAATTTCACCTTTCCTTCATTATTTGTTACAACATCACAAACAACCTTTCAAATAACCTGATTTTGCATAAAGAACACAAAGTCTCTCGACTAAAAATCCCCAACATATGGTGTAAGGTTAAGGGTTCTTTCTCCAAAACAAGCATAATCATGCAAACACATGTCATACAATAAATGTTGTTCTGGAAAAGTGGCCTTCTGAAAGGTTTCCAAAAAGTCTTGAGCCTCCCTCATATCATACAGTTGTGTCTCCTTAAGGGTTGTTAATTGAAAAAGGAAGCATTTTTCTTGCAGATATAGGGGATAGGATGGAGAAAGAGGTCTACAACTCAATATGTTGTCAACAAGTTCATACATGGAATCATTGTCCTGTTGTAACAATTGTGCTTCCCCTTGCAATTCTTCTACTTGTAAAAGTTCTTGCTTCCTTTCTCTATGATCATCAAAAAAATTCTTGTGTTGTTTTAGAGGAATAGCTCCATCCTTCAGTGAAATTTCTAATTTCATCCATTTCTCTAATTCCTCAAGCAAAAATGTTGACTTCAATGACTCTTCAAATTTTAATTGTTTTATTATTATTATTATTATTATGATAGTGACAAAGTAAACAACTTCCTCAAGTGTCTCTTCATACCCTTTATCCACCTTTTGCACTATTCAATTGTTGGTTCTTATGTGATTGAAACATCGTAGATAGGTTCTTGTGGCGCAGCAACCAATTTTATTCTAGTTTTCTCTATTTCAGCTACCGGTTCTTGTGTAACAATAACATCATAAATAGGTTCTTATGGAATAACATATTTTTTTTCTCCATCCTTCTTTGCTTCAATTTTTGGTTCGTGTATAACAGAAAAATCTTCAGTAGATTCTTATGGAATAGTTATTTGGAATTCATCTTGCTCTTCAACCTATATTCCAATCTAAAAAATGGTTGGCCTTTCATAATATGCTTCATCAAGCACTTGCTTGCACCCTTCACATAATCTTATTGTTGTACCATCAAGTGACATTATTTTTTCCACCTCTACTAGGGTTTCCAATCCATTTTTTTTATAAACTAAAGTTTTCCCTCAACCATGGCAATTTTTTTCCTTAAATTTTCTTTTTCCTCCTTTAATTTATTCATTTTTTGAATAAGGAAATCAATTTCAAGCATACCTAGTTAAAACACATGATCTTGTTCTATTAATTTTCCTTGTTTTTATGTTGGTACAATCACTTTAGCCCAATTTTTTTATTTAATTAGCAATCTTCAACATAATTTAATCTTTCAATGATCAATACCAATTATAGATAGAACTGTAAATGCAATAGATAATAGAAGAAAATCAAGAGCAATAAGGGACGCAAGGATTTGGTCAAAGACCAGGGAAAAAACCTTTCAAATTCTTATTCATATTAGATTTTCATAAAATGTTTAGCAAAGAGAGAGTACAATATTCCAATTGACCAACCAAAGGACTATCTAGTAAAACCAATCAAACAACACCCAAGAGATGAGTCATGTATACAAATCTGATCAAAATCAATGTTTCTAAGCCTATGATCAACACTCAAATTCTGCGGTCAACTATCAAAAGTATCTTAGGCCACAACAACATGGATCTATTAATCATCAGTTTGGTTGTATATCTCTAGCCACAGTGAGCACCCTATCAAGTGAGTGTCTACAAACGATATTTCCATGAACCAACCCTAAGGATCCAAAATGATATCTTCTTTTTGCATGTGTGATCTCAGACCCTACAATTTTAGACATGTACAAACCAATCTCAAGAACCAAATTCAAACCTACATGAGCCAATCCAAAGAAGAGACAGAAGAAGATGTTTGTTGATGATGTCCAAATGAAGTTAAGTTGATATGTATTTATATGCTTCCACGGGTGCTCAAGTTCACTTTAAAGTCAAACTGTGCTTTTGTGCACATGTGGATTTCCTCTTCAAAAATACATTTTTCCTTAACAAAATTAAATTCTTCCAAGGGCTAGGAGGGGTCTTTCATGATGAGGAAGATTTTCCAGAGGAGGAAATTTGTCCCTAAGCTTCCAAATTAACACTCCCTTTCTACTAGGGAGAAATTACTGACTGCGACATATGTCCCATCTCAAATATCTCGTCATCATAAAATCAATTGACATAACTTCTCATTTGTGCTCATCTCTTCTTATCATTGTTGAATACTCAAATATAAAAGAATAATTATGTGACATCATAGGGTAGCTTAAGCTACCACCCTATATCCATTAGGGAGCCTTTGCTACCACCCAGAATGATCATCATCAGGGATCTTGTACTACCACCCACTATCCAAGGACAATAGGAAGGATATGACTTACCATGGAAGGTAAGGATCACAACCATCCTATTGTTTTTTTATCCTCCCATTAGGGCCCTAAATAGTTAAGTGGTAGAACACCTGCTTCCATTACCTTAGGAGGAGATACACACTTACCATGAATGTGTTGACAGTGTTGGATATTGCCAACATACATGGATCTCCTTGATATTAGGTCCCAATTAGAACTCTCACCATTTGGTGCAGGAGTCCCATCCAAAATATAGACCAACTATTTTTTACTTAAATATATGCCTTAGCTTTAGCAGTTAGCATAAGAGAGAATCTCACATGTGCTTTTGAATGAGCAAGAGAGTGTGCCTTGTGAATCTTCGATTGCAGATGTATCAAGGTTCTTTCACTACAGAGAAGGAAATAAAGTGATCCTTTAAGTGAGAAGAAATAGTACTACCCTAATGGAGACACACATGAATGAGAAATGTTCATGTTACATCAAGCAAAATAGTTCACTTAGATGTGGCAGTCATTACAATCATTACAACACATTTCCAATAAATTAAGCACCAAATTCACCGAAATAGTTCAATTACTTTAGTACATGTGAAAGTGAACATGAATCATAAACATTCAAAGAATAGTCCTAGAAATATTCACAATCCATGTGTGAAAATGTGATGTCCGAAAGGCTTCAATTATTAAGAAAATTTTCCAAGATACATAAGTAAAATGAACATCACTAGCTCCAATAGTGGAGTGTTAGAGCCACTACTTGTTACCTAAAAGTACTAACTCTATCTCTCTAATTCCTTGTCAAATAAGCCAAGGTTAAAAGTCATTTGCATGAGTAGTGAGGATCTTTTTATAACTTGAGGTGTGACCTTTCACATTCCCATGACTCTCGGCTTTCTAAATCATAATGACCTCTAGACTTCTACAACCTTTGGACTTCCAAATGACTTTTGGAATTACATATGATTCTTGCTATTACATGCCTTTTGGACTTCCATGGCTCATTTTCCCATACATGGCTCTTTTACTTTCACTTATTTGTCCTTACAACGATTACATAATTACATCATGACTTCCACATCATCATTTTATGAGACATGAAAAGTCACTATCCTTGATGACTAGGACTAATAGTGACTGATGACATGAACTTTCTTCAATGGTGACATGGCTACCACTTGTGTCTTCATTCTGGATGCAACTTTTGATTGTTGATGCCTTCACCCTCTAAAGGGTCTTTGATCTTATGGAGATTTCTGATTACTTTGATCATCAAGACTTCAATGTGTTCCTATTCTTTTAATGCTTCCTTTGTTTTCCTTATTTGCCAGATTTTATTTACGCATGTTGACCACGATGTTCCTGAAATATTTGTAACTGAAATCACTCATGACAAGAAACCATCAACCTAAACATATCCTATTCTAACATGCTTTATGCATTTTTTTTGTTCATTCCTTATCAGTGCACTTGGAAAGAGAAAGGACAACTTGTGGCCGCAACGGCACACTTCAAAAGGCTGAAGAGATGAAGGGAAGAGGCTTCAAGTCTTCGACATGAGTTCATGCACTAAAGAGAAATACGCGATCAAGGTAAGGCACATGGCACAATTCCAAAGGACGAAGGAGAATGCTTTAGGATTCCCAAGTGCGTTGTGCACTAAAGGGAGACAAGGAGGGTGCATGGCACAGCGCTGAAGGTTGAAGGGAGAGGCTTTAGGGCTTTGGGGTGCACCCATGCTCTCAAGAAGGAAAAGGAGGGACCATGGTGGAAATTTGAAGGTTGAAGGGGGAGGCTTCGTGCCTTCAGAGTGTGCTCATGTGCTCAAAGGGTCAAGAGGGTGCACGACACATTGTGGAAGGATGAAGGGTGGAGCTTGAGGACTCTGGGATGTGCTAATGTGCTTAAGGAGGGTGCATTTTGTTGGGTCGAAGGAGTGCGGTAAAAGGAAAACTTTGGTTTAGGTAGATATAGATGGACACCTACCTATTCCACCTAGACCTCTAGTTTCTTTCATCAGTGTCCTTGATTATAGCAAAATTTACTATTGTTAGCAGTTTTTTGGGTCCCAAACTTCTGGAGCTGTTTTGACCCCCTAAATAGTGTTTCTTTGAGGTATGCATTAGGTTGTAAATCTTATAGTACTTGGATAGATATTTCTAGTGAGGTATCATATGTACCAAACAAAAATCATATGACCAAGTTATGACCTTGGAGAGTTAGTTTCCCAACTACCCCCAATGGGGCCCACAAACTCTTGGTGTTCCATCTCCTAAGGTTAGGTTTTTGCTTGTTTATGGTTTCCCTTTGTTGTTCAATATTAAAAATTCCCTTGAGCCTAATTGTAATACAGTTTAGAGGCATGTAGCTGCCACATCTCTTCTTAGAGACAAGCTACCATCGGTCGAGCTAATTTATTTATATTTTTCTTAAAAGCAACTTTTAGTTCTTTGGTATTAATGAAATGAAGATTTATTTCTGCCACATATTTGTGTTGATGTTTATATATTTATTCCATCATGTCCCTGCTTAAGTTCGGATTAGTGGTATTATATAAGTCTACTCTTTCTCTATTTTTCTTTGCATGTACCCAATGAGGTCGGGGTATAAAGAGTTAGGGCTCGAACTGGTTGAACCTTTGCAAGAAAATCCTCACAAACCCTTACGACCTTCCATGGCAGAAGAAAATAAAAATGAGGGAGTAGGAGATTCTTTCAAAATATTTCTTGAGGAAGACCTCAAGCTATAGAGGAATGTGATGATGGATAACTTTTCCCATATCCTTTGGTAGCTACCCATAAGCAACGCATCTTCATCCAGCAACCACTCTAGACGCACCACTCCCTTTAAGGTACAACTCAACTTTGACATTCCCATATTTGAAGGCCAGATAGATGCATACATTATAGATAGATGGTTAAATTTGTTGGAAGGATATTTTTTGGTTCATGACTTTTCCAATCGGGAAAAGATTACTTTTTCGCTCCTCAAAGTCACCCTCCTTGTCAAGGATTGGTGGAATACCTATTGTGAATAGAAGGATGAGAGGGAACCCTCACTATTTTCAACCACACCCACTTGGAGTTCTTTTTGATATTCCATCAAGGAAAAATATTACCTTGTCAGAAGCTAAAAAGATAAATACATAAAATGGACCACGCTACGATAAGGAAGGGAGCAAGACATGTCGAAGTTCACAAATATTTTTCATACCCTGTGCACAAAGTTGGGTATCAAGGATTCTAAGATGCATTTGGTACTCAAGTACCGTTATTGTTTACACAAGTACATCTAGGATGAGATGGAGTTCCTAGACATCTCCTCGCTTGGTGTCACCTATCAATATCGAGAAAAAATTTAACTAGAAGAAGCGATATTTTGGATCTATGAATAAAAAGTAAGTGAAAGGCACCCCCAAATAGTAGAACAAAAGATAAAGCCAAGGCAGGGTGACCCGAGACAACCCATCGAAGCCGCAAGCAAAAAAAACACCACAAACAAAAATAAGGACATAGGAAAATGGTGTGAGTTTCATAATATCCCCACTCACAACACAAGTGAGTGTCGGGCCAAGAATTCACTGGTGGCAAAGATGAAGGCTTCTGAATCAGATGCATGTTCCGAATCTGAGTCAGAACTCAAAAAGGGGATTGAAAAAGGGAAGAAAAATATTGATGTGGAGCCCAGTTCCACCATCATGGCCACCACCAAGATCTAGCAGATTGAGCCTGAATATCCAGAGGAGGGGGAGCAACTTTTCCACTCACAAATGTGAGTGAAGGATTCTTCGCTATAGTTTATTGTCCATAGAAGAAGCCAAAATAACCTCATTTAAATAGAGGTCATGAATAAGTTAGGCCTAACTACCACACCACACCCGCAATTATACAGCATCGGGTTTCTTCACCAAGGACGAGATCTCTGCGTTAGCCAGCCATGTCACCTTCCCTATAGCATCAAGCCCTTTACATAAGAGGTACTATGTGATATTTCTCCTCTTCAATTTTGTGATTTACTATTAGGTTAACCATACTTGTGGAAGTTTCATGTTATGTATGAGTCTAAGCCTCGCACTATTATTATTTCTTTGGGAAATAAGTTATATAGGATACTGGAGGTAGCACTACCTACCACCATATCTTTGATCTCTACGAAGAAATGCACTAAAATCATTTCCCATACTGGGAAATTTTCCTTCCTTATGATTCTCCTTCAAAGAAAGAAGAATATTGTGGCCACATCCACAACCTCCAAATAGGACTCCTCCACACGGCAGCAATATATGGACAAGGTCTTGTAGGAGTACAAGGACATCTTCACCTCACCCACGGGGGTACCCCTGCACTGTCAGGTCAAACACTCCATCGATCTGACCCAGGGTGCGTCACTACCTAACAAAATGATCTACTAACACTATATTCTAAAGAATGATGAAATTAGGAGGTAGATTCAAGAGTTGTTGTAGAAAGGGCACATCAAGCCAAGTTCATCACCTTGTGGGAGCTTGATCATGTTGGTATAGAAGAAATATGACACCTAGAGACTTTGTATTGACTATCGAGCATTGAACAAGATCACTATTTGGAATAGTTATTCAATCCCATGGATTGATGACCTTATGGACTAGCTCAAGGGGAGGGAATATTTCAGCAAGATTGATTTGAAGTTCGGTTATCACAAGGTGCCAATCAAACCCTTCGTTGTGTGGAAGATTTCCTTCAAATCTAAGGAGAGCCTTTTCAAATGGTTTGTCATGCCTTTTGGGTTGACGAATTCTCCTGCAACCTTCATGAGGCTAATGGATGACATCTTGTGGGCCTTCACCAACTCATTCATGGTAGTGTCTTTGGATGACATCCTAATCTTTAGCCATAGTTGGGAAGAGCACCTACACCATATTCGGCGGGTCCTCCAAACCCTGCGAAAACACAAGTTGTGTGCCAATTTGGAGAAATGCACTTTTGGTATGACCCAAGTTCAATATCTAAGGTAAATTATTGATGAGTGGGGTATGCATGTGGACCCAGCCAAGATAAAAGTTATTTGAGATTGGCTAGCCCCAACCACTCTAACAGAGCTATGCATCTTTCTAGGTCTTGCAAATTTCTATCACAAGTTCATATTGAGTTCTCTCATATCACCTGGCCTTTGATTTAAGCCACAAAGGGCAGAGTGAAAGAAAAATTCTTCTGGTATGAATCCCAATAGAAGGAATTTTCCAATTTGAAGCATTGCCTCTGCTCTACACCAGTGCTCACATTACCAGACCTACAACAACCATTTCATATTGAGACAAATACCTCTAACTATATTATTGGTACAATTCTTACTTAAAAGGGGCATGATCCGATGGCATATCACAGTATCCCACTTATGACAAATAGATATATTACATTATGCAAGCCTACCAACAATGAAAGCATTATATTCTAGGGAAGGAAACATTCATCCACACAGACCACCGAACCCTGCAATTCATACAGACACAAGGAAAGTTGTATAATGATCAGCATCATAAATGATCCACATACCTACAACAGTTTCATTTGAACATCAAGTACAATAAGGGAAACACCAATAATCTTTCATACTACCTTATTTGAACATCGTTCATAGCATTGACCATTGTGCTCAACTCTTATGGACACGAGACTTTGGAATGGCCACATATTTACAAGAGTGATCCAGAATTCAGCACCACATACTAGATGCTCCTGGAAGGTAAGCAAGTTCTATAGTTTAACCTCTAGGACACACTGTTATGCCACCTGGGAAACCTTCTTGTCCCTTCAAGAGAGTGTTCCAAGATTATTTTGGAGGCGCACTACAATCGAATCGCTGGAAATTTTTGGGTAGAGAAGACAGTGGCAATGTTGTGGAAATATTTTTATTGGTCGAACCTTTGAAAGGATGTTGGGAAGTATATAAGGTCCTACATCGCCTGTGTCATTTCCAAACCTACAATCAAGAAGAAATTCCTATATACTCCCCTTCCTACTCTTGGCCCACCCTAGGAATCCATCTCTATCGATTCCTTGTCGAACCTTCCTTCTTCCAAGCATAGAAACAATTGTGTTTTCATGGTCGTCAACAAATTCTCTAAGATGGCCATTATGGTAGCCTACAAGAAGAGTATCATAGAATAATCCACTTCCAAACTCTTCTTTGAACAAGTATAGGTACACTTTGGGATCCCACATTCAATTATCTCATATTAGGATAGCCAGTTCCTAAGTGCATTCTATTCAAGCTTTTGGTCGTTGTTGGATACCAAGCTCACTAATTCCAAGGACTTCCACCCCCAAATTGATGGACAAATAGAGGTCGTCAACTGAATGATCATGCACATATTATAAATGCAACTCAAAGCACCCATGGACATGGGATGAGAGCCTTCCCTATGTCCAACACAGCTAAAACAAAGTTCTCCACAACTTAACTGGCCACAACCCCTTTTAGGTGGGATTAGGATTTTAGCCACCATGTCCTATTGATGTTTCCATACCATTTGAAACTACTCAGGTAGATTTGGATCATGTCTATTCTAAATTTGACAGGGCTAACAACTTCATTGAGTAGATTCAGCACATCTTCTAGCAGGTCCATGACATATTGGACAAAGAAAATTCTAAGTATAAATAGTGTCATGACCAACATCGGGTGGGTTACAAAGTTTGGTTACATTTGCAGAATGAGTGCCTCATTGGGCCCCACCGCAAGATTCACCCACTCCAATATGGGCCTTGCACCATCAATCAAGTTGTAAGGGTGTTGGGATGGGGTCCTCTAGGTCCAATTTTGACTAATTTTTGTAAAAGTATATGCATTTTTAGGAGCGGAGCACGAAGCGCGTAGGTCACTAGGAGTCAAGGGGTCTTAGGAAGGTCAAAGCTCCTTAATTTTTTTATTGTTTTGATCTCTTCCCTTGGTTTGCGTACCATGGTATTGTAATAGGAAAAAGTATATAAAGGGGTGTCTTAGCTTGTCTAAGGCAATAGAATATGTGATGTCATGAAAGATACTCATCTTTAGAGTTTGTAATCTTCTTTATTTGGGTGAAGGGGAAGGCTCATGCTGCTATGTGCATGGAGATCTTGGTAAGTTCGTAGTTGAGTGTGCGGGCCCCTGTAGATGTGTGCACAGGGTCTGAAAGTATATGTATTGAAGATCTAGAATAATAAAGAGTATTTGAATCAATTCTATGTTCAAACCATATACTTATGTTTTTCTTGTATGTATGCTCAGATTTATCTGTATTATTATCTTAATTACACCACGAAGATCTGGATCTATTGTTATATGTTATTTTATGCGTGATTAGACCCTTATGCGAAGCTCATAACTCCATTTAATTGGAAATTTCTTTAAGTTTGAGGATTTTGAGGATAAGGGTTCGCAAAGGTTAGATCAAGCCTTAAAATGAAGAAACAGCTTACCCCAACATCACATCGCTTTCTAGATGCAGAAACCTAGTTCTAGCATCCCGTAATACTGCCTCGGGTGAGACTACAGCCTGCGTTGAGGGGGTTGTTGTCGAAAGGGTAGGTAGGGTAGGGTTTTTTTGGTTAGAAAAACTAACTCTAGACCTAGTTCCAAGCCCCCTCAAGACAATTAAATGGTTCTATTGTTGAGATTAGGATCTATCTGAGGGATGTGTGATGTGGCATCCTTGCATACCAACTAAGAAAGAAATTGAGAAGTGGATGGAACGGAAGTTGCATGAGTTTGTAGCTCAAGAGAATCAGAATTTTTGTTTTTCAAGATAAAAGTGATTACAGAGATATCTCTACACAGAAGTGCAAGAAGTTTTCTTTTCAACGTTCCCTTACGAATTACACGAGTAGTTGTCCAAATTAGAGAATAGTGAACCTACTTGGAAGCACGACAATCCCATTGTGTGGACCACATAATTAGTCAAACATCTTGAAGAATCTGATTATAAGGTTGCAAGGGTTTTTTATTACTATATTGATAATATCTTGGGCGGTTTCATCATTGAATTTGCAGTCAATACATTTGTGTCTTATAGCAAAGATGAACGCCAATTCTTCAAAGATCTGAGAGGTAAGTACCTAAAATCGCTAAAGACCTGGATTAAAATTATTTTGTGTGAAAAGGGGGTTATGTATTTATATTAATGTTTAAGAGAGGTCAGACTAGATCTACGTGAAGTGGAAAGCGATTCAGAGTAGATCTAGGAAAATTCGTCGAGAGTGAATAGAGTCCTTTATTGGGAGAATCTGGAAGTGAAGAAGAAAGAAGTAGCCCTAGTATTCCCAGAGGTGTGATGCAATCAGTAGATCAGGATACTTCTGGAATTCCACATCCATCCACTCTACCTCCACCTTCACCTCCACCTCATACACCTACGCCTCCACCTCCACCTCCACCTTCGTTATTCAATATGGTGAATACAATGAGAATGCCTATATTCAGGGGTTAGGGATCAGAGGATCCCAATCAATTTTGGTTCACTACAGAAGTTGTATGGAAGGCACAGCAGGTCAACAATGATGACATGAAGAAAGTGCAACTTGTTACAACACTAGTGGATAGAGAACTTACCTGGTACATCAAATATAGTACAACTCATCTAGCTGCTTCGTTAGATGAGACAAAGGATGCACTAAATGTAGAATTTAGGAAGCCAAAGTCGCAAGCTCATTGTGTGATCGAAATAAAGGAGATCAAGTAGAGGGTTAACAAGTCTACGTGGGACATAGATCAATGACTGAAGTGTTTATTGAGCCAAGCTAATCTTTAGATTTCAGATGAACAAAATAGGGACTGGTACATAGCTACACTATTAGCTTACTTTAGATTGTCGTTATCTCAGCAAAATATTGGGTCTCAGGCCGAATCATTGGATATCGCGATGAAGCTAGAAGCTTCACTAATCCAAGACATGAATATAGGATTTCAATAGATCCAGTCGCAGTTAGCAAGGTTGCATATGGAGTTGAAAGATCTGAAGAAGGGAAAGGAGGTTAAATAGGAAACACATTCCGAAGTTTGTTGCATAAAGAGAAAGACTAAAGTTCATCATAAAGATCAATGCCCTGTATTATGGGATTATATAGCTGCGGGGGATCCTGTTAATTTTAGGTATGTTCTATGCTAAAGCAATTCGTTTCAGTTTCTTTTCCACATGAGCAATCACATCAGCATAAAGTAAACTACAGATAGAACATAAATATAAATCGCAGAAGACAAGCCAAGACAAGAGGACACAAGATGTGGCACTAGCCAAGGACAAACCCCACAATATGGGGAAACCCTTGATCAATTCTTCTTTTATGTTCTTCAAAGTTCAGCAGAGAAAGTGAGAGAGATATTACATTTACAATAGAAGTCAATCACTTTGACTTTTGATATCGTCATGAGATCAGTTGAAGACATATTGCTTCAACTGATTCTCTAAGGTGACTCATTCACCTATCATAGTGTTGCATCTTGTCAATTTGCTGCACATTACCGTGTGACACCTTGTTGTACTGTCACATGTGTTTAACCTTGATGACTAAGTTGCTCTCATCTTCATGTTTCTCATCATGTTGCATCTTCCATGGTCTTATTCATCATCAAGCTGCCCATTCTCATGATCTCATTCATCATTATGTTGCCCATGATCATATCATCATGCATCATTACGCTACCCATGCTCACATCATCATGCTACTTATTATGCTGCCCATGATCTCATACATCATGCTGCCTTATTTCGGAGACAGATGCTCTGGTTGTTTCAGCAGTTCTCAGTAGTTTTATCTTTTCCGGCTTTTCTGACAGTTCCGGCAATTCTGACATTTCTGGCATTTCTGAATTTTTCGGCTTTTCTGGTATTTCCGGCGCTTCTGACTTTTCCGGCTTTCCCAGCAGTTCTGGAAGTTCCAGCTTTTCCGGTAGTTCCAGATTTTCCGGCAGTTCTGGCAATTCCAGCTTTTCCGGCTTTTCCGACAGTTTTGGTAGTTCTAGCTTTTCCGACTTTTCCAACTATTCCAGCTTTTCTAGCAGTTTCGGCTTTTTTGGCTTTTCTAGCAGTTCCAATTTTTCCGGGTTTTCCAGCTATTCCGACATTTCTAGCTTTTCCGGCAATTCCGACTTTTCCAGCTTTTCCAGATTTTTCGGCTTTTCTGGTATTTTTTGCTTTTCCGTCCTTTCCTTAGGATCTCTCCTCCTACTAAAACCTAAAGACAAGTAGAGAGAGGAAGAGATCCAAGTGTGTGTGTGTGTGTAGAAATGACTTGAAGTCCTCTTCTATTTATACTAAAACGTAGAGGTTGAATAGACATGACTGTTGGGCTTCTGAGCCTACATAAGTTGCTGGCCAACTTAACAATTTGTCCATAACATCAATAAATTCATAACTGCATAAATACTTATCGAAATCGGATGATCTTCAGATCAATCCTACACCTCTCAATGAGAAGGATCCAATAAAAATATCAGCTGCCATAAATAATATGACCAACATGGAGTTTGGCCCTAGTTGCCAATTTTAACACTCCCTCTCAACTAGGGAGAACTCCATCCGCTGATCCATATGTCCAACTATACTATCTCTGCCATCAATGCCCTGCACTACTCTACTCAGCTTTACTCAGCTCTACTCTCCTTAGCTTTACTAGCTTTGCTCTGCTCTACTTAGCTCTGCTGGCTCTGCTCTGCTCTGTTGGCTCTGCTCTGCTCTAATTTGCTCTAGTCAGCTCTATTGGCTTTACTCTGCTCTACTCAACATTGTTGGCTCTGCTTAGCTCTGCTAGCTTTGCTGGCTCTGCTCTGCTCAGCTTTGTTGGCTCTGCTCTGCTCAACTTAGCTCTGTTGAACCATGAAGAAGAAGAATTGATCAAGAATGTCTCATATCATTCTCCACTAACTCGAATTCAGTCTCAGAGTGCATACCATTGGTCCTAGACCAGTCTCAACCGACCCAAAGTTAGCGTCATAGTGGGTACCACTCCTACTACTGGTCCTAGACCAGTATCATCAGTCTCAGAGAGTGTACCATTGGTCCCAAACCAATCTCAACCGACCCAAAGTCAGCATCATAGTATGTACCACTCTCACCAGTCCCAGACCAGTCCTCCATTGACCCAAAGTCAGTCTCAGAGTATGTACCACTGGTCCCAGACCAATCTCAACCAACCTGAAGTCAGCGTCATAATAGGTACCACTCCTACTATTGGTCCCAGACCAGTATCATTAGTCTTAGAGAGTGTACCACTGGTCCCAGACCAGTCTCAGCCAACCCGAAGTCAGCGTCATAGTATGTACCACTCTCATTGGTCCTAGACCAGTCCTCCACTACCCCGAAGTCAATCTTAGAGTATGTACCACTGGTCCCAAACCAGCCTCAACCGACCCGAAGTCAGCGTCATAGTAGGTACAACTCCTACCACTGGTCCCAGACTAGTATCATTGATCCTAGATCAGTGAAGGTCACCGTCGCATAGGGAGTATGGTAGATACAACGATGCGTCCATCGATACTACTATGGTCCCTATCCTCATTTCCCTGCTCATTGATCAAATGAGAGGTACTTCCCATGAGTTCCAAACTGCATGGGTAGGATGCCTCGATAGGAGAAATTAATCAATCCTGTCCTCACAGGAGAAATAATCATCCTGCTACAAAATCACCATGGAAAACACATCATCTAGGCCTCATGGGAGAACTAATCATCCTGCTACACAATCGTCATGGAGAACACAACATCCAGACCTCACAGGAGAAGTAATCATCCTGCTACATAATCATCATGGAGAACACTTCATCCAGACCTCACAGGATAATTAATCATCCTTCTACACAATCGTCATGGGGAACACATCATCCAGAACTCACAGGAGAATTAATCATCCTGCTACACAGGAGAGCGAATCATCCTGTCCCACAAGAGAGTGAATCATCTTGTCCCACAAGAGAACGAATCATCTTGTTCACAGGAGAGTGAATCATCCTGTCCACAGGAGAGGGAATCATCCTGTCCACAGGAGAGCGAATCATCCTATCCCACAAGAGAGTGAATCATCTTGTCCCACAAGAGAGTGAATCATCTTATCCACAGGAGAGCGAATCATCTTGTCCATAGGAGAGCGAATCATCATGTCCTAGTGCGCACCACCAGGGGAGGGTGAGTCACCCTGTGGTCGTGTGTTGCTCCAGTAAGAACTGCAAGCCCCCAGAGCTCCCAACGCTCAATGTATGCAACATTCAGGACCCTTTTACAAGGGTCTCTTGATGACTCCAAGTCGTTTGGGAAAATCACAAACTTGATCTTTCCCCAGGGCTTTGACAAAGTGTAGCGACCTGTATATCATCTCAATACGATGGAGCCTCCTTGCTCATCGACTTACCATATCCCAGATAAGGCAATATCTGATGTTTATCTATTGGAGCAATCATTGAATACGAGATTCCTCAATAATCAAATCCCACCTCTAGTTGTCACAGAGAATCATAGTGGTATTCATCATGTGTACTCACTGAAGAGTTTCCACAACCAAGCAACTTCATACAAGGTCATACTCGTAGTTATGTATCCGGTCTCGACGATACTTTTAACAACCGATTTCTACTTTCTTCTCATCCATGATATCGAAGTAGAATCCAAAGAGAACCAGCATTGA
The DNA here is from genome assembly GCA_000404065.3 of Pinus taeda. Lineage (NCBI taxonomy): Eukaryota > Viridiplantae > Streptophyta > Pinopsida > Pinales > Pinaceae > Pinus > Pinus taeda. Next base: position 187,558 of record APFE030086091.1, read on the forward strand.
GAAGTGCTCTAGTGATCCTCCACACTGCCTGCCCAGTCAGCATTCGAATAATCATGTAGTTTTCATATTTCCGACAGTGTATCTCAATCCATGAGAGATTGTGCCCCAAAGATATCTCAGAAGATTCTTGGCACCAATCCAGTGAGGCTCAACCAAATATGAGTTCACCATGCTAACTGCAAAACATATGTTTGGAATCCAACTCCCTCTTACTTCTACAAATGAGAGGGTCTGCACTTGTCAGACATAGGTGCCGGTATGAGAGGTTTGTCATCCACAACCTTTGAATAGTTTGGATCGATTTCACTCCTAGTGAATCTTAGTTTCATCAGATAGTTGTTGATTGTTATGAAACCAGCTCACAAAAAGATAGAAGAGATAGATCAACGCCTTATAATTCAGCCTCTTCAAGGGGGCAACCTCCTTTACATTACACAAATGAACAATTCTTAGAGGATATAAATGAGAAGACCTCCTTTCTATATATAGGAGTCTAAGGAGTCATAATATAATCAGAGTCGACATAACAATAATAGTGTAAGCACACAATAATAACAATAGTGGGCTTCTATGGGGTACAATAGTAACAATATGGAGACTACATGGGTACAACAATATAATAAAGGGGGTTGTACTAATAACAATAAGAGGTTACCCTAGTAGTATAGGGGCCTAACATGCCCCTCTCCTTCAAAAAGTGTTGTCCTCAATGCTTGAGTAGTTCTTGATGCTTCTGTAGAATATTCTTGTCCTCCCATGTGGAATCTTTAGTGGATAAGTTCTTCCACTTGATGAGATACTCTAAAATTGATCGATTTCGTAGCTATCGGGTTCTTGTTTCTGTGACTGCTCCAGGTTCCAATATGATTTTTCCTTCCTCTTCAAGTTCTAGAAATATTGTTTGAATTGGGATCTTCTGCAACTTTTGAATGAGTGGTCACACTTCTTGATCCTTCTTCCATTCATCCCTTGCTTTGTTTATCCAATCTGGTTCGATAATAGAAATAGCACAAAACAATGCTTCCACATCCTCATCCTTTCTTGAGAGTGCGTCTGCAACAAAAAAATTCTTCCCTTTTCTATAGATGATGTCAAAGTCATAACCCAACATATTTGTGACCCATTTTTTCTGTTCTTCTAAAGATAATATTTGTTCTAAGAAGTATTTAAGACTATCATGATTTGTTTTTACCTTGAAGTGTCTTCCCATTGAATAAGGTCGCCATTTCTTAAACACATGTAGTATTTCCAACATTTCCTTCTCATAAATAGCTTGCTTGAGATGTAGCCGTAAAAATACCCAATCATCTACATCAAATGTTTTTTCACTGCAATGTTGATCTACTTGTTGTTTCATTCGATTCTGGATCAAAGTGGTGTTATCCTTTAAAAGTTGGAGAACTTGTTGTTGATGCTCGATGTGATCTTTCACTGCTTGAACCTTTTTCTTCTTGATATGTCCTTCTATCTTGAGAGTTTGAGGAGTGGTAATTTCTTCCA
>APFE030086091.1:189859-228071 GCA_000404065.3 Pinus taeda
CTAAAGAAGGTGTTGTTCTTTGTATCCTCATAATGTGCTATCATTTCCTCCGTGAAAATTGACCACGTAACAAGTTGTTTACGAGAGCAAAGCCCTTTATACCATAAAAATTGATCCGGTTCTAAATATGAAGATGCAATACATACCTTTTGTAACAATGGTACACCATTTAGATCAAAATATTGCTCCATCTGAAGTATCCAATTTACCGGATCCTTGCCATCAAACTTCCTCATATCACCTTTTCTTGATTTTAGGAGCTCAATCTTGGAATGACTATAACTTTTTAATTTCGGTTATTCCAATTCTGAAATTGCAACTTATAGTATCCCTTTATGTCCTCTTTCCAATGCCACCAGTTGGATCCAAATTGGATTCTCCAAGGAAGAGTTATGCCAAATTTCCCACGCTGACCTGATTATAGACTAGTTCAATAGAGTGAACTTGTACGACGTGCCACGTGTCACTATTTCGACCTTTGGATTTGAAAAATGTATACAATAAATTATAGTCCATCCTCATTCTAAATCTTCTTACGAAATTTCAATTTGATGCTCAAAACAAAAGTTATGACTATTTTCCACAAGTCACCTGTTTGGAATGTAATTCAGGAGTTTGCAAAAGGACCAACTTCCTCAGATCATTTCTCCACAAATATTGAGCAAAAAACTCTAAAATTTGGACCTGAGGTTCAATGCAATTTCATCTCAAATGGGTTTTTTTTTTCTTCTGAAACATTGCAGAAAAAATTTTATATCGAAAATTCCACGATGACCTATTCGGAATAGCGAAACCCTAGAATCCAAAGCTCTGATACCAAATGTTATGAAACCAACTCACAAAAAGATAGAAGAGATAGATCAATGCCTTATAATTCAGCCTCTTCGAGGGGGCAACCTCCTTTACATTACACAAATGAGCAATTCTTAGATGATACAAATGAAAAGACCTCCTTTCTACATATAGGAGTCTAAGGAGTCATAATATAATCAAAGCCGACATAACAATAATAATGTAAGCACACAATAATAACAATAGTGGGCTTTTATGGGGCACAATAGTAACAATATGGGGACTAAATGGGTACAAGAATATAATAAGGGGGTTGTACTAATAACAATAAGGGGTTACACTAGTAGTATAGGGGCCTAACATTGATCCTATCATACTATGTTGGGGGTGCTTTGCTTCAAGCCATAGAGGGCTTTCCACCACCTGCATACGTGAGATTCCCAATCATGAATATCAAACTCCTCAGGTTGTTCCAAACCTGTGGACCTGCTACATGAGGGGAATGGTCCCCTTATAAGATTTTCCTTCAGTACATCTCAGACATGTACCTTCATGCTCTTTTTGAATTCAAGCATCCCGGTCACCATCTGACTCACAGACCTCCAATGTTGTGTCAATGGACATGGTCCCCAGTGGACTTCCTACAGCTTGATACAACCCTGAACTCAAAAAAACATCTTTGAAAAATCTATTTTCAGACACGTACTTTTCCATCGATGAGTGCCACCCTAAACCTTTGACTTCCATTGTTTAAATGGACACCAGGTTCTTCTTGTGATCAGGTACATAAAAGATATTCTAGGGTTCCTTGCTTTCTTTGAAGAGTCAACCATTTCCTTAATGACCTGCATTACTAGTCATTCCTTTGATCATTGAAGACCCTAGAATGATTGTTATCTTCATCAAGAGATGTGTCCCTATCCTTCGGACACTCCTTCGCATGATGGCCAAACTTATTGCAACCAAGGCATTTGCCTTTCCTTTCACCCTTCGTGAACTTAGAATAGAGATGTGGAACCCATTGATCCTGGTGATTGTTCTTTCACTCTTGCTTGGGCATTGTCTTCACCTCAGCTCTGATACCATGTTAATTTTAGGTATGTTCTATGCTAGAGCAATTTATTTCAATTTCTTTTCCACATTAGCAATCACATCAGCATAAAGTAAACTACAGATAGAACATAAATATAAATCGCAGAAGACAAGCCAAGACAAGAGGACACAAGATGTGGCGCTAGCCAGGGACAAACCCCACAATGTGGGGAAACCCTTGATTAATTCTTCTTTTATGTTCTTCAAATTTCAACAAAGAAAGTGAGAGAGATAATAAATTTACAATAGAAGTCAATCACCTTGACTTTTGATATCGTCATGAGATCAGTCGAAGACATATTGCTTCAATTGATTCTCTAAGGTGACTCATTCACCTATCATAGTGTTGCATCTCATCTATTTGCTACACATTACCATGTGACACCTTGTTGTACTGTCACATGTGTTGAACCTTGAGGACTGAGTTGCTCTCATCTTCATGCTGCTCATCATGCTGAATCGTCCATGGTCTTATTCATCATCAAGCTACCCATGCTCATGATCTCATTCATCATTATGCTACCTGTGCTCATATCATCATGCATCATTATGTTGCCCATGATCTCATACATCATGATTCCTTCCTTCGGAGGAAGATGTTTCGGTTGTTTCGGAAGTTCTCGGTAGTTCTGGCTTTCCTGGCAGTTCCAACAGTTCTAGCATTTCCAGTATTTCTGGCTTTTCTGGCTTTTTCGGTATTTCCAGCATTTCCGGGTTTTCTAGCTTTTCCGGCAGTTCTGGCTTTTCCAGTAGTTCCAACTTTTCCGGTTGTTCCAGCAATTCTGGCTTTTCCAGCTTTTCCGGCTTTTCTGGTAGTTTTGGTAGTTCTAGTTTTTCCAGCTTTTCCAACTATTCCAGCTTTTCCAACAGTTCTGGCTTTTCCAGCTTTTCTGGCTTTTCCGGCAATTCTAGCAGTTCTGGCTTTTCCGGCAGTTCCGGCTTTTCCAGCAGTTCTGACTTTTCCAACTTTTCTTACTTTTCCAGCTTTTCCATTATTTCTGACTTTTCCGACTTTTCCTTAGGATCTCTCCTCCTACTAAAACCCAAAGACAAGTAGAGAGAGGAAGAGATCCAAGAGTGTGTGTGTAGAAATGACTTGAAGTCCTCTTCTATTTATACTAAAACGTAGAGGTTGAATAGATATGACTGTTGAGCTTCTGAGCCTACATAAGTTGCTGGCCGACTTAACAATTTGTCCATAACATAAATAAATTCATAACTTCATAAATACTTATCGGAATCGGATGATCTTTAGATCAATCCTACACCTCTCAATGAGAGGGATCCAATAAAAATATTAGCTGCCATAAATAATATGACCAACATGGATTTTGGCCCTAGTTTCCAATTTTAATAGGTCCCAACTTGCTGAAGCTAGAATCTTTCACTGGATCAAGCACAGGTGCAAGTGCCTGGTGTAGCATCTACCAAGTGTCAGGATACCATTCAACAGATAATTGTTCTCTATTACAAAATTTTGTACTATCTCCAAATCAACTCTTTTGTAACTTTTGTAAATCGGTTGGTTATGATGAAAGGAATTGTCGAAGTTATGAATTGATGATGGACAGGACTCCAATGTAAAGAATGCAGGTTGAAAACCATGTGTAGAATGATCAAGGCTCACCTATGGCTCATGGAGGATTCCAAGGACGGGGAAGAGGAGGAGGGGGAGTTAGAAGAGGTCGGGGCCAGATCATTTTCTACAATTGTGGAGAACCGAGACACTTTGCATGTGACTGTCAGAATCCAACTCACCCTTCTTGTCAATATTGTCGGAAATTTGATCATGTCATAGAAGATTTCCTAGTATTAATATGAAGGTGCAAGAGAAGAAGAACCAACAGTTGACATAGAATATTCAGATGATGATATCTGAGACGCGTGAAGATGATTCCACTATCAACATAGTCACATGAAGTGGTATAAACACTGGTGAAGACAAGATTGAAGGCAAACAACCAGTGTCAGATCTATGGTTTCGAAAAGCCGGGGAGAAGAATGTTGGGTTTAATTTACATAGATAAAAAGAGGCATTCATGGAGGCAAGAAAAATTTTATGGATCCAGGTGCTTCTACGTCTTAGAATCAGATTCCACTAGTCCCACAAAAGCAGAAGCCATAAGAAGTTACTGCGACACAAGATTTAGATACCATGGTGTTAAAATCATTTATTCTAACCTACATGAAGTTATTACGAGATCAGAAGGCAGTTGAAGGACTACAAGATCTTATAGATAACTGCGCCAAAAAGGATAAGTCGTTACCAAAACAATGTGCAGTCAATAAGGTGAACGAAACCAAGAAGAGAACTGGTAGAGTGATGCGATTGATAGAGCAGATTGGTGATTTCAAAATGGACCAAGTAATCCTAGACATGGGCTCTAATGCTAACGTACTATCAAAGAAAACCTAGGAATGTATAGGGAAGCCTAAGTTACAGTGGTCACCAATTTTTTTGCACATGGCGAACTAGCAAAAGATCATTCCAATGGGCCACCTGCATGGAGTAACTGAAGATATTGAAGGCGCAAATGCAGTGGCATATTTTGAAGTTATTGAGATAGAAGATGAAAGTAATCCATACCCAATGTTTATTTGCATTGATCGGGACTTCGACATGAATGCAATCATTAATTTAAAGAAGCAAAGCATGGTATTTGAAAATAATGATCTTCAAGTAATTGTTCTATTGGATCCAGTAGAAGGTGCGCGATACATAGAACTAGTCCATGATTATTATGAAGACAAAGACATCGAGCACATAGTGGGTGCGTATATTTATTCATATGTTGGATGTTATCCCAAGGAATTGGTATTTAGAAATGGAGCTGTGACATGGGACTGCTGATTGGGATGAAATGAAGGACAGTTTCTTGCTGACATTTAGTTTTGAATATGGGTTTGAATGCATTGATAAAGTGCTTCAGGAGATTAAAGCAACAATCCTTCGAACACCTATAGAGCCTATCCCTTGGATACAACCTGACTGGAGTATGCAGCTACAACATGCTTTGGAATGTTACAATGTTACTACAAAAGAAGGCAATGAGGATCCACGGAATATTAATATCCCTTAGTCAAAAGGACTGCACGAAGTTGATAGACCTGATGTGGAGATCCCTGATATCTCACAATCTATGCACACAAAACACGTAAATATTGGCTCAGAAGCATAACTGAAATTTGTGAAAATTGGTGATTATTGGGATGAAGACACAGTGGATAAGGTCGCAAAATTATTACACGAATATCAGGATTTATTTCCAACTAAGTTCTCTGACTTAAAGGGGATAGTAGGAGATTTGGGTATCATGAAGATCAATCTAAAACCACATGCAAAGCCAGTTAAACAGTGCCCATATTGATTGAATCCAAAATAAAAGGAAAAGGTAAGAGAGGAACTCAATAGGATGCTCACAATAGGAATAATTGAGCCTGTAGAATAATGAGAATGGGTTAGTCCTATGGTGGTATAGGATAAGAAAACGAAGGGTGATTTCAAGATCTGTGTTTTTCTATGAAAGTTAAATGATGCTTCCATGTGTATATGATCCATTTCCTACACCTTTTACAAATGAAGTTCTAGAAAATGTTGGTGGGCAAGAGGCTTATTCATTCACATATGGATTTTTGAGGTATCACCAAATTAAGATTGTGCTAGAGGATAGAATAAAGACTATATTCACTACTAAATGGGGATATTTCCAATATACAGTCATGCCTTTCAGACTAAAAAATTCTCCTGCGATATTCTCAAGGGTGGTAGTCGCAGCATTCAAGGAATTTATTCATGAATTTTTGGAAGTCTACTTCAATGATTAGACAACCTTTGGGCTAGACAAGAAGCATGTCTCTATTTTGCATCTGATCTTGGATGAATGTAGAAAGTATCATATTTCCTTGAATTTGAAGAAATGCATGTTATGTGTACCTTATGGAATACTTTTGGGAAATGTTGTCTATAAGCGGGGATTAATGGTAGACCCTGCTAAGATTGTTGTAATTATCAATTTGGATGCCCCCAAGAATGTAAAGTAGCTACGTGCAACTTTGGGTCATACTAGGTACTACAAGAAGTTTATTAAGGCATACGCGCAGATCACTGTGCCCATCGAGAGGTTGTTAAAGAAGGATTCTATGTTTTGTTGGGACGACGATTGTCAGAAGAGCTTATATATTCTTAAGGAAAAGATGGTTATGGCACCAATCCTAGTATTCCCGAATTGGAAGAAGGAATTTCATGTGCATGTAGATGCGTCTTGTATAGTGTTAGGAGTTGTCTTAACTCAACTAGGGGCAGGAGATATTGATCACCCGATTGCCTTCTCCAATCAAAAATTATCTAAGGCAGAGAAAAGCTATTCAACCACAGAGTGAGAAGGATTGCCCATGGTTTGCGAACTACAAAAAATTAGGCATTATTTGCTAGGTTTGCACTCTAAATGTACACGGACCATTATGCTTTGAAGTACCTGGTCAATAAGCCTGTGTTGGGGGGGGGGGGGGAGGTGCAGAATCTATAGATGGTTCCCTCTTTTCCAGGAGTATGATTTTGAAGTGATAGTTAAGCGTGAGAGATTTAATGTTGCACCTGATCACCTCTCTCGAATAGAGAATGGTGAAGAGCCCATTAATATTGCTGAAGGCTTACCTGACGCGCAACTCTTTGCTGTCAGAGTTGCGGATGAGCATTTCACAAACATTATTCATTTCTTATCTACTAGCATAGCTCCTCAAGGTTATATGGCACAGGAAAAGAAATAATTAGTTTTCAGGGATGCAAATTTTTCTGTGATTGTAGGACACTTATATAAGATGGGATTAGATGAATTTCTATGCTGATATGTTCCTGAATATGAAAGACATTGTATTCTATCTAAAGAACATGATGGTGTCATTGGAGGACATTATGTAGTCAAGGAAACTACGTCGAAGATTCTACAAGCAGGATTATGGTGGCCTACGGTACATAGAGATTCTAAGGAGTACTTCAGTACGTGTGATGTGTGTTATCACTCAGAAGTTTTCCCTAGAAGTTATCAAAAGAAGGAAGCAACTGAGGTAACCACAAACCAATCTTTTAGGCTTAGACTCTTGCCAACCTAAGTCCAGAGAGGGCTCTCTATTTATAATTTAGCTTTGTTTTTATGGGATTTTAGGCTAGTTCTTAGTGTTCATGGGGTTTTTATTTTGGATTGAAGTTAGGGTGGTGGAATTCTTGGAGCAGATGGATAGAGCTAGATCTTCAAGCCATTGGCTATGGAGCCAATAAATGGATAGCATAATTGGACTAGATCATTAAAGGGAATGTTCACATGGCAGGCTAGCAAAGCAAAAGGCAAATATTTAGGCCTAATGGGTGAAGTGATTCTAACCAGGGTGAAGGGGAACTTAAGAATCCCTATACTGGGATCAGAATGAAGAACATAGGGTGATCATGAACAAAGGGCAATTAAGAATCCTTTGCTATAGACCAGAGAAGAAATTACGGAAGCTAAGGAGCAGCTAAGAATTCCCTAGCTAAGATAGTTTAGGAGAAAACATTCAGAATGTAAAACAATCAAGACAGAGTGCATTCAAGCAATTTCTGAAATATCATTCCTTGTTATACATTTCGATTTTTAGAGAAACAAGTAAGATTATGAAAAAACATAAGAAAAAACAACAGTGAACATGAGAGAATACTTATTTGTATTTCGCTTTACACAAGAATCCTATAAAATATCTGTTCTTTATTCCTTGAACTAGCAAGCCAATCCAGTCATTGATATAATAGAACTTTGATTTGAGAGAAAAATTCTATAGAAATGTCTTGGAATCCACACTACATACTTCGAAATGTGAAGCATTTATACAAAAAATAATTACAAAATATCTCATAAAAATTTGAGATTTAATCTAGGGAATAAAATATCTTCATGCATGAAGATAGAGACAGATGTAGAACTACTTCCTGTTGTCCCTTTTATTGTGGTGTTGTTGGCTGTTTCTATTGAGTTTTGAGCTCTTTAAGCTGGCTAATAGTTGTGGTATTTCTACGATGGAATCTTCTTTACTTTGATCTTTCACTAATACTCTTTGACCCTGTTGACCTATCTTTTACCTATTTCACCTGGCTGCCTTCAGATTTACTGTAGTAACTTTCTGATGTAAAACTTTTTAATAGTAAATCTATCTTTTTTTCCCACCATTCTGCCTCAAGCAACTTTATTTTTACCGTTCTTCTATAGATTTCATCTACCTCTGTGTATTTTGCAAAATTGGGCTTGGTGAGAAACAAATGTTTCACCTCATGTTCTAGGAAAAATAGGTTCTCCAATGTATCATATAATACTTTGCCTGTAGGCAAAGCTTTAATAGCCGAAGAGCTGGCTTGCTTCTTGGCCAATTTCCTGAGTCTATCACTATAGTCCAACTGGTTCATGAGTTTGTCAGTGATGACCATGGGACTGGGAAGACCTTTGTCCCTTAAAATATGGAACTTAGCCATGAATATGTCAATGGCTACTTGCATGTTGTGGCACTTCTCTTCTAAGTTGTGCATGAGGTTTCTTTTGGAAAGAACCTTTCTAATATCCAGAATGGCTTCAGTCATGTCTTCTATGTTAAGCTCTTGGATCTCATATCTATTCTTGTTGTTTAGGAAGTGGATGAGTCAATTTGCATCCTCAGGTTTGTCTCCTAATTCTTCTCTTACTTTCTGGATAGCTTCAATGGCTATCTTCACTAATTCTATCTGCTCAAATATAACTTGTATTGATCACCAAATATCATTGATAGAGTCAATGATATTGGCCCAGAGCATCTCTTTAGTTTGCCCTAGTGGCTTCTGCAGTGTCAAATCTTTCTCCAAGATTTTGATTTTCTCACCCATCCTTTGGGCATTCTGTGTCTCTTCTCTTTGCTAAATTTGGGCAATTTTACAGTCAGTTTCCAAACTTTCCACTTTCTCCTTTAACTTTTTGAGTTTTGTAGCATGGATGGACATATCCTCCATGGATTTTACTAGTTCTGTTGCTTTCTCAGTTGATGTACCTACTATTGTAGTGGACTCAATTGTAATTGGCAGTGTTGTGGAAAGTGGAGTTGTAAGTGCCAATGATGTTGCCAATGTGGAAGGAACTGTTGTTGATACTATGGGGATGAGAGTTCTAGAAGTTGTGGCCATGTCACTTTGCTTCAATTGAATTAAAGTGTCCAACTCCTTCTCTATCTCCTTAAGTTGATCATTTAGTTTCAGGAACAAGTCCATGAGCTCTTCATGTCCTTGTTGTGCTTCTAGGACTTCCTGTGTCTGAGGATGATGCAACTAGGGTATATTTAGCTGCTTCTTGAGTGTAGCAATGTCATCATTTTTCTTCTTAATCAGTTGCTCTGCAGCTTTTACAAGTTTGGGATCATGTCCCAACTCTATGACTAAGTCCTCTAAGGACTTGATTCTATTATCTTTAGCCTGTGAGGAGGCTTTCTCCAACTAAAATTGGGATGATATATTGTTCAGGGAGTTCTGTAATTGGTGGGCAGCAATAGCCTTCCTTGTTAATGTGGAGTATATCATCTCCCCTATTTGCTTGTGTAGTTCAATCTAATCAATGGGATGAATATTCCTTACCAGTACTTCGAAATCCATCCTCTTAAAATTTGTTGTTGTCCTTGGCTGCTAAGTGGTTGGCTTGACGAAGGTCATCTACATTTTCCCCTCTTTGACATCAAAGGCTAACATAAGCCTTGTTTGATTAGTAGGGATCATTTTTAGATACTGTGCATAGGTTTGGGCTTTCAGCCTCTCATTTCTAGCCTTTAGTTCTTTGTATCTCTACTTAATATCTTGGTCCTTTTTTGCTGGCATTCTAAAAGAGGATACCTCAACACTTTGTTGCCTTTCCAACATATGAGTGTGTGATGTGGAAGGTTCTAGGTTTCCTCCAGATGGTGTGGCAACTCTGCTCATATCTCTTTCTGTGCTTGTAACCTCAGCTATCTCCTCTGTATATTCTTGTTCAGAGACAAGATTCACTCTTTGTCTCTTAGCATGGCTTGTCTCTGCATAGGCTTGTGATGTTTCTCTTTCTGAAGTAGTGGCCCCTTCCCTGTTTCTCTTGAGGCTTTTCTCCTCATTTAGAGGAGTCTGTAGAATTGGAGGGTTACTCATGGTGGTTTCTAGTTTATCTGGTATGTCTGATTGCTCTAATATGTCTGATTTTTCTGGTACCTCTGATGGTTCTGTCCTGGTTGACTGGTCTGGCCTATCTGACTGTTTTTGCCTATCTAATTGTTCTAGCACCTACAGGAAAGAGTCCTCATCAAGTTGTTTTTCCAGATCAATTAATGTGTTTTCCACAACAACTTATGCATTATCCCTATCCTCTAAAGTGTTTTCCACCCATTGCAATTGGTTGGCATAATTTTCTATCTTAGTGTTAAATTGGCAACTAGGGCCAAACTCCATGTGGGTTAGCTTATTTATGGCAGCTGATATTTTTATTGGATCCCTGTCGTCGAGAGGTGTAGGATTGACCCAAATATCGTCCGATTCCGATAAGTATTTATGGAGATATGAATTTATTTTGTTTATGAAATTATTATCAAGCCGGCCAACTATTATGTAGGCTCTAGAAGCTCAACCGACGTGTCTATTCATCATCCTCCCGTTGGTATAAATAGAAGAGGATTTGAAGTTATTTGGTATCTCACTTCAAGTGATCTCCTCTCCACGTCTTGGGTTTTTGGAGAAGGAGATTCACACTAGATTACACCAACCTAGTATGATGCCCTAAGGGAGAATGCAGTCATGAACTTATACGTTGTTCTAAGCAGCCCTAAATGCAGTAAATGGATGCCTTTATATCACTGTACATAGAGGATCATATACGCTGTTCATAAAGGATTATATACATTGTTGTCAAAGCGCAATTCATAGAGTATCTTCCACGCAGATAATGGTGACACGCAGCCATACGCTGGGAACGCAATATATATATGCTTCACGCTAAAGAAATATTATGGAACGCAATATATTATATATATATATATATATAATATATATATATTATATATATATATATATAAATAATATATATATATTAATATATATGCTGTTCTTAAGGAACTTACACGCTGTAAGATAAACGGTGGATGCAGTAATAAAAGGACGCAGTCAACCACAGTCATAATCCCACAGTCCAGAGGTGTAGCTACAGTCATGTATACGTTGTGCAATCATGAATATGTTGGGCAGTCATGTATATATGCTACAGTCATGTATATATGCTGGGCGGTCATCATATGCAGTCAATAGATACGTTGTACGTAGGTTATGATACAACGCTGCAATATATTTATGCGGGCAAACAATGCAGAGATATATATACGATGGCAACATATATATATATACATGTAGTCAATTTATATACACGCACAATACGCAGATATTTGTGGGCAGTAAGGAACCATAACCGCAGGTATGTTACCTTGATACTATGTCTACATAACTACAGTCAAGATCTAGTGAGTACAGGTTCTTGATGACAAGGTGCAGGTTCAATATGCCTCGGTTAAACATCACTTCGGACCTACCTTCTAAACAGCCTAATCACATGGATATAAATGTATATGGGTAAGCATGCTCTAACACTGTCTCAGCTAAATGGAGATAACATTAAGTGAATATCTCAGTGTTGCATATATATATGACTGTCTTGGCATAATAGTCATAATGACAAACAGCAGCAATGATAGAACTATCCTTAGTATGCCTGTAAAAGGACTCAACATAATGGAAATAATGAGGATGAACAGTCTCATATCATAATGATAGAATTAGCATCATGGGCATGTCAGTAAAGGGCAGCACGATGATGAATGAGACAGCATGATGATCATAAGCAGCGTAATGATGATGATTCATATTAGCATGGGCAGCATGAAGCATGATGAGATCATGGGCAGCATGGGCAGCATAAAGCATGATGATGCATGAGCAGCATGAAGTATGAAGTCCTGGACAACTTGATGTATGGGCAACACAGTGATCATGAGCAACACGAAGATGCATGATGTAGCATGCTGGTGCTACATGGTAAGGTGTAGCAGATGAACGAAATGGATAGGTGAAGTCGTCACCTTAGAGATTCAGTTGAAGCAGAATGTCTTCAACTGATCTCTTCATTATAAGAAATGATCTATGCTCAGATCCAGATAAGTCAAAGTGTTGACTTATTTTGTAAATGTATTATCTCTCTCTCTCTCTCTCTCTCTGCTGAACTTGAAGATAAAAGAATATTTGATCAAAGGGTTTCCCCACACATTGTGGGGTTTGTCCCTGGCTCGCGCCATATCTTGTGTCCTCTTGTCTTGGCTTGTCTTCAGTGTTTTATATTTATGTTCTATCTGCAGTTTATCTTAATGCTGATGTGATTGCTAACTGTGAAAATTTAAATAAATTGCTCTAGCATAGAACATACCTAAAATTAACACTCAGGGATGCAGTGATGGATATAGGGCACCATCTTGTTCTTCTGCCTTCTTTTGTAGTGAAATCCAAGGGATCATATCTCCATATGAAGCTCTGTTTCAGTTTTAATCTGTGAAGGATTAGGTCTGCCTCCTTTCCAGCTTCTCTGCTATTACAAATAAAGGGACCCAATTGTTCTTTGATTTTGAGTTGGGCTTTCTTTTTGGCTTTAACAAAGTTTACCTCATCTGAATTTATTATTTTCCTGTAGTACTCCAGGGAAAATAACCTCATTGGGAGGTATTTAGGTAGTTTGTATGGGGCCAGCTCACAACCATAAATTATGATTTCAATGTGGTTTTGGTACAGGTACCAATCTCCCACCTAATGATTGATGTTTATATGAAGGACTCTCCTGATTTCAGGACTGATTCTTGGTGGAGGGGTTCCAGTGAGCATGGTCATCACACAGTGGACAAAGGAATCAATGAATTCATTGTATGAATAGGGGGAGGGATGTTGATGAATCAATGGGGTCCAGAAGATAACTGATATTGGTTGGCCCTTGGTGTCAAGCTTCTGGAGAGTAAAGGGGAACTTATCTGCTTGGTAGTATAGAAAAAGGTGATACAAAACAAAGGAGTACTTAAAAACTCTCTCATTACTCATTCTAAGGAATTTTTCATGCATCCTATCAACTATGAACTAATCATAGTCATATATGACAGAAGGAGGCTGTCCTGGAGTGTATATGGACATGAAGGCTAAAATAATCTCATCAATATATTCACTGTTGGTATAACCCAGGACTCTAGATATCATATCCACAATACTTCTGCCCCATGGAGAAAATAAAGCTGCCACATATGGAGGGGGGTCTTTGGGGGTATACTTCTCTTCTACGATGAAGGTTTGGATTATTTGGGCCAATCTTGCAGGGCTGAGTTTGGGATATAAGTCCAATAGATCTCCAATGGAGAGGCGAGTCAAGTTTTGGCCAGGCTGGAGTTGTAGCATCTCATTTATATATTCAGTAGTGATAGTGAAAAGTATGGCCTGGTTAGGGGACATGACTTCTCTTTGACTGGGGACATAGTTGGCATGGCAATAATGTACAATTTCTGGGAAAATGTGGACTCTGGGGAACTGGTACTTAGGCAAATTGGACTCCCACAGGCCAATTTCATCAGCCTGGTTCAAGTATCTATCCATACTTTAGCAGTATATTTTGAGCAGGGATTCATGCATAGTGGTGTCCTTTATCTGGAAATCCCTATCGGAGAGGGGAAGGTGGTCTAGATCTCAGTGGGGTGTATAATTGGGTCTCACATCCATGGCAATTGGGATGACCATTCTCAGTTCTTGTGGATTTGAGTATGGAGGAGGTGATTTTCAGTCTTTTAGGGGAATGGTGGTTCAGTAGAGAGTAGGTTTGAGTTGTTAGAGTTTCTTTAATCATTTTTTTTCCTTAACTAAGAAAACTCAGTAACTGGTTCTGAAATTGACAGGGTTTTCCAATGAATTATGGCTTAAATACCTAGAATTGAGGAGAACTGGCTCTTAATAGGGTGACTGGCAACTACGAATGGTTGAAAAGGCTCTGAGTAGGCTGGAAAGAAAACTGGGTTCTCTGTGGCATCTTTAGGGTGCAATTGGATGTAGGTTGACAGCTTCAACGTTCGCAGGTGCATGCATGGAGGTTTACAATTGAAAAAACGATAAAAACAAATGATTTGGGGCTTTTTTTCTTTATGCACGAAAGTCAATTTTGGTGGGCATGGGTGAACAGTGGTCATTTTGTTGTGTAGTGGGGTAAACAATAACTATTTTGTCACGTAGCAGGCAAGCAGTAAATGGTTTCCATCACACTGCTTTTGGGCGCTCGGTGGTATTGGGGGGAGGCCGCCCAATTCCATACGTTGAACGACACATAGCATCGGGGGCCTGACGCTAAATAACTTTATTAGGCGGGTATTGTTCGGACGTCAAGTCTGCCCGATATGGTTAAGGGTTTTCGAATGTGAAGGAAGATGATCACACGGTGATCAGGCGGGGAAGTTGCACGAAGGCTAACAGCAAGGCCCAGCAAGTGATTAAGTGCGGCGGTATTTGAGTTAATGATGGATTAAGGCGGGGTTAAGGCATTGGGGTCATTAGCAGAGGGATTAATTTGGTTTTTGCCTAACTTAATTGCAAATCGATTAGTTAGTTGGTTTTCAAGGTTTGGGTGAAATTATAGTTTATATTTAAACTAAGGGTAGGGCTAATTTATATGTAGGAGTTAAATATATACGGGGAAATGGGTTTTTATCGGGATTTAATAAATAAAATTAGTAATTAATGAAATGAGCGAAAAGGGGCACAATAGCCTAAGTAAATGATTTTTCACGTTTTAATGCTTTTCCAATATTAACATAAATACTTAGGATAAGGTGTTTTTGTGGGTTTTTGATATGAAAATGATTTATGTGGGGGGATAAATACTTTTCGTAGGTAAAAGTATTTTAACCTTAGGAAAGGAGTATTATTAGGGAAAATGAATGAATTGAAGGGGGGATGACTTTTTGTAGGGGGGATATGGTACTTGTTATCCCTAAATCATTGAGTTGAGGGTCTGGTCTCTCCAAAATTCAAAGAAATGCTCTGAGCCTCTTTGACTTAGGGTTTTCAAGTACTTAGAACATTATAATGGGAAATTAGTAAAGGAAAGGGGTAAAATGAATGGGGAAAGTTAATTAACTGACTTTGTAAATCATTTGCATGCTTGATTGTTCATTGATATCTATAACTTTTATGATGTGAATGATAAATATGCTTTTGTCTAGTCAATCATCATACTTCTGCAACCTTTCTTCTACTTACCCATCTACTCATCCTACCATTTTCACTTCTCTTTATTAGGGTGCATTTGAGCTAGCAAACCATTGTCAAACATTTTTCTTTCTCTTTACAATAGTAAACTAACTAAATCTAACCTTATTACATCCAAGGGCTCAGATTAAACAGTTGAGCTCCTTTTATTTACACTACCTATCTAATGATCTGTCAAGATTCAACAGTTTGGTCAAATTTTATTCTCTAACTATCAACATGAAATATAAAGCATGGCATAATCAAGATTAAATAGTTTAATTACCTTGGATTGTGGCATGAATAACAAGTTGCACACAATCATTATTATGCATAAAAGTAAATAGTAGTGGCATTTTGGCTTGCTCACTTTCATGGTCTTTTTCCTTTTTTGGGGGTTCATATTTTTCACTTTTTTGTATCTTTTCTTATTATTTTTTTCCTTTGATTATTCTTTTAGGACATACCCTCTCTACAATTTTTTTTTTAATTCTTCAATATAGAAAACATTTGCAAAAAGAAAAGGTATGTACATATTACAAGTTTAATCTCAGACATTCAAAATTATGACTCCTATTGGTATAGGAACCTAACAATGTGTGTCAAAGGACTGAGAGGCCATCATGCAAGGATGGACTGCCATTAAATCCACAAGTCACGCTACAAACATTTGATAAATGGGAAATTGACTTCGTTGGACCTATTCCTCCACTAGGGAAGAAGACAGGAGCACATTATATTATCATTGTGATAGATTACTTAACCAGGCAGGCTGAGGCACAATCTTTGAAGGATTGCAGTGCAAAAACTGCTGCGAAGTTTATGTTTGAATTTATTTTGTCAATGTTTGGATGCCCAAATATTATGATGAGTGACAGAGTTTAACACTTCGTGAATGAGACAATTGCTTCTTTAACATAAGAATACCATATATAACATCAGAATAGTACACTATATCATCCCTAGGCGAATGGCATTGTCGAGGCTTTCAACAAGATCTTAGAGAATTCCCTAACAAAGGTATGCAATGTTAATTAGAATGATTGGGATGTGTGCATACCAATGGTTCTATGGGCATATAGGGAAACCTATAAGAAATTGACTAGGAAAACACCATTATGACTAGTTTATGGACAAGAAGCAATAATGTTGATGGAATATATAGTGCCCAGCCTCAAGATTGCAGCATTAACTGAGATGGCAGATCGCGACGTCATGGAGGAACACCTAGCCCAGCTACTTGCATTAGAGGAAGACCTCTTTTTGGCTAGCTTTCATCAGAAGGTGTAGAAAGATAGAGAAAAGACATGGCGTGATCATCACATTAAGAAGCATACTTTTAAGAATGGAGATTTAGTCCTTATGTATGACAACAAGTTTACCAAATTTTTGAGGAAGTTTCACATGAATCGACTAGGCCCGTATGTGATTAAGGATATTTTTGATGGTGGCGTAGTTTAGCTCACGAAGCTGAATGGGGAAGTGTTTCCTGACAGGATTAATGGGAAAAGATTGAAAGTCTATAGAGACGATCTCACCCCTATGCAATGACTACATAAAATCATGAAAGTCTTAGTGCTTTTGGCAATTGAAAGAGAGTGTCAGAGTATAAACTACTATGCTAAGGAAAAATTCTATCGAAGCAGAAGGGTTGCACGATGTTTAGGAAGATGGCGCAAGTGGAAGTTGTGATGAGGTAGTTGCACCAGAAGGAGGGCTCCTATGCAGCCTGACCAAAAAGTGAGCATTGAAATAGCTACAATTGATTTGACAATGATTTTGTCATTAAAAGGAATGGGGAAAATGCATTTAAGGAGCATATCTATGAAAATTTGCCACCAAATTCGCATTTATAAGGAAGATCTAAGGGGGAACGAATAGTTTGAATTTGAAATGGGTTATAAATATCACACCCAACTCCACATTTGGACAATTTTCTTCTTGAAAATTTGTTATGTGTTTATGCACTTAAAGAGCCAGGTGTGTTGCTACATGTCTGGTTACCTGAGTTGGGAGGAAGTTAAGCAAGATTTTTTGAAGAGATGAGTAGGGAACATCATAACTGCAACACTGCCATTACAAACTACAGCACCCCGGTCACTGAGGCCAAAGCCTACTACCTCCGCGATAGGAGATAAAAAGAAAAAAAGTCTTACGGACCTCGGTTTTCCAATCACCGCGAAAAATTCCAACCAATAAGAGACAGAAGGGAAAAATGGATAAAAATAAGTAGCCAATGGATCCACGGGACTTGGAAGAAAAAGAGATGAATGAAGGGCTTAAGGATATCAACGCAGAAGAAGTAGAACCAATATATTAATTTCCACCATATATGCCACCGTGGAAGCCAACCTCAAAATTGGCTAAGGATCCAGACTCTATCAAATTTAAGGTATTCACACCGTTGTTGCCACAGGAAGTGCCTATTGAAGGTAAATTTTTTGCAAGGGTACCCCAACTTTGCATGGAAGATTTGGATTTGAGCGACCATGAGAAACTTTCGCAACTAGAACCTATCAAGTATCTTAGGGCAGTGTACTATGAGAAGGTGGGCTTCAGAAGAATTGAACCAATGAAATGGACAGTTGATATTAAGTGTACAGGATTTCTGAACATATTGTACATCTCGCACTTTGGTCGAAGAAACATCAACACTATTTGTGTGCGCCAGTTATTAGCGCTAGTCCATGATGGGTGCCTATGGATGGGAGAGCCCATCTCAATTGACGACATGTTGATATGAATAATCACAGTGTTTCTCTATGAAGGCGCAAACCCCAGAGATGCTTTTGTGGGGAAGTCACTTAAGAAAAAGTTGGCAGACTAGATGAAGAGTGACTTCAGGTTGATCAAGAAGTCTAGGGGATATGCCATCAGCTCAATCACAAACAAAGTTGTGCGATTTGCTGCACATATCTTGGCAGGAAAGATCATGAAAAAGTGTCATGTAGATTAAGTGTCAGGACCAGTGGTATCCTTGGCTGTGTAGTGCAACTAGGCAGTTCAGTTCAATTAGGAAAACTATCTATGCCAATAATTTCTCAAAGATTGTCGCAAAGCGCAAGAGGAGGGAAAAGCATTCCACTACACGTGCCTCTTATTATTGATCGCACTATTAGCTTGGAGGACGTTAGATGATTCACAATTCCCCACTACGGATCCAGAGTTGTGCGAGGCTGCCAAATTTTCCTCACTGTGGGAAAAAAAGGACCCTACCTACTTTATTGAAAATAAGATGTTCTGGGTGTTATTCGAAATGGATCTGCATATGGTGATCAGCCAAAATCCAAGGTTTTCACCGAATCTATTCAAGGAATATCGGTGCATCGATAACTTCAAGGTCGATTTCCATTATGTGTATATCCGTGCGAGGCGTGATTTGATGAAGACATGGACGATGTTGTCATTTTTGGTTACCAAAGAAGATAGCACCAAGCTAGTCCTTTAGTGGCCAACTGACTGGCTCATTCTGATAGAAGTTGTAGAAGGTGCAGTAGGGACTAGTAAAGATGCGCTGAAGGAAAAGAAGAATGTGACCATCGATGTAGACAAGAATATGGAACTAGAGCATGAGGAAGAAGAAGAACATCACACAGAGGAACCTGATCAGGGTGGCACAGACCCCTATGTAGACCTAGAGGGTGTTGATTCTCCATTTATGCTAAGGTAGTAGAAGAAGACCAGTGCGGGAGACACATGTAAAAAGAAGAAATTTGATTAGTCCATTGACGTGGAGGCCATGGTCCTCACTGAGGGAAACCTCGATGAAATTGGAGACATTGTCCAAGTTGCGACAGAGGAGTTTTGGGGAAACATCGAGGATCAGTACAAAACTATGTTGACAGAGGTCCAAAAGGGCCTCAAAGAATTGTAGGTTCAGGCAAGCGAGGTTCAAGTGAACCAGTTACAAGTGAGCGTGCAACCAACAACGTCAAGCAATGTGCAGTTGATACTCACTTCAAAGCTCTACGTTGTACCCTTTCCTGACGGATATTTACAACTGAATAATGTCGACGATAGGGAGAGCACGCGGCCTCTTAAGAACATGATTATTAACCTCGCAGCACTCCCTCCACACACATTTCATGAGCTATGCGAGGGTGTAGCAGTTGAACTTAAGGTGTGAGAGCAACGAGCTCTGATGGTGATCAAAGATGTGAAGATCACTAGTCAGTAGATATACGATGAAAAGCAAAATTCTCTACAAGATCATGATGAGGCAATCGCGTGAAGGATGCAACTAGAGCAAGCCATTTCCAGAGTATGTAGTGAGCTTCTAGAACTCAAAATTCAATTTGAGGCCACTTTAGAAGACAAAGCGTAGCTGCTGGCAGATGCATTTAGAGAGTCAAAGGCACCAGTGGATAAGGTTCAGTTTACCTACATATGAAAATTATTGAGCTTCAATTGAAGCTACATCCCAACACTCCACCTGAAATTCAATTGCAGCGTGAGGCTACCATCAGAACAGACATGGAAACGCTCGATGTTGTAGTCAAGGACTGTAGCTAAATGTTTAAAGAAACACTAGAACTATGGGCCTCACTGCAGGATGACCCATAGGTGAAAAATATTGAAGTAAGCATCCGGGAGAAGCAATTACAATACGATGAGATCAAGGCAACGATTCGCACCTTAGCAACTATGCATCGATTTGCTTGGTTGAAAGAAGGGACATTCCTACAAGCATTGATCAGAGAGTTGCAGGAAAAGATGCAAATTATCACTGCACAGATGAAGAAGAGGTAGGGAAGCTCTCATAGAGCATGGAAGGCACGCTCAAAAGTATGTCACAAACACAGCAAATAATCATCTTAGCACCAACAGGACCGACTATAGAAAATTTGGTCGAAGAATTTCGACAGGTAGTAGCACAATGCATAGAGGCACTTCACCCAGTGAAGTCTTCATTCAGCAGCCTGAAGTCTACATTTTAAGGAGTGTGGCGCATACTGCGTAGTTCATTAGGAGCCAAGCGGTTTTAGGAAGGTCAAAGCCCCTTAATTTTTTATTGTTTTGATCTCTGCCCATGGTTTGCAGACCATGTAATTGTAATAGGAAAAAGTATATAAAGGGATGTCTGAGCTTGTCTAAGGCAAAAAAATATGTGATGTCATGAAAGATACGTTTCTTTAGATCCTATAATCTTCTTTATTTGCGTGCTGAGACCTTAGTAAGTCAATAGTTGAGTGTGCAGGCCCCTATAGTTGTGTGCACAAGGTCTAAAAGTATATGTATTGAAGATCTAGAATAAAAAAGATTATTTGAAGCAATTATGTGTCTGAACTGTATGCTTATGTGCTTTTTGTATTTATGCTTAGTTTAATGCCATTTATCTGTATTATTATCTTAGTTACACCATGAAGATATGGATCTACCGTTAGATGTTATTTTATGCATGATTAGACCCTTAGACGAAGCTCATAACTCTGTTTAATTGGAAATTCCTTTAAGTTTGGGGATTTTGAGGATAAGTGTTCGGCAAGGTCAGATCAAGACTTACACTAAATAAATGCCTTACCCCCCACATCACATAGCCTTCTAGATGCAGAAACCTAGTTCTAGCATCCCCTATACTGCCTCGGGTGAGACTGCAGCCTATGTTAAGCAAGTTGTTGCCGAAAGGGCCAGTAATGTATGGTTTTGTTGGTTAGACCAGCTAAGTCTAAACCTGGGTCTAAACCCCCTCAATCCAACAAGAGGACAATGATTTTGAGCTCAACATTCCACTTTTCTTTGGCCTGCACCCAGTATTCAATGTGGACCGACTACAGCCATACTTTCCCCAATTATTGGACACATCAAACATTGTCGAGCATCTAACACCAACAGAGCTCAACCCAAGCTCCATTAAATAGGAAACAACTTATAGGATTTTAGACTTCTGTGATCCATAACATTGTATAGAGAATTTTCGGCGAAATCACATAAATATTCTTTTGTCGACGCGTTTCGAACCAACCAGTGTGGTTCATCGTCAGGACAAGTTGAAGAACCAATCCAACTTAGCTTGTTAAATAGTATGTGCAGAGACTCCAATGGCTAAATTGCCAACGGCTAATTCTGACCTAATGACCTGAGTCAAACCAATAATATTCTTGTTATATCTAATTACTATTATTCTTAGAAATTAGTTAAATTAGGTAAATTATATAATAAAAGTATTCATTTGTTAATTTAACTAAATGTACTTGTTTATTAATAAATGTATATATATATCCAAAAACGAACTAATTCAAATTAAATAATATCATTGGTACATCATATATTTATTTAATAATATATTTTTATTTTTTATTTATCATTTAAAACTAATGGTCCAATTGAAATTAAATTAATAAATTTTATAATTCATTTAATTTAATATTTATTAATTAATCTATATTTATATATTAATCTATTATTCAATTATTATAAACAAATAAATATTCTTATAATATATAAAATTACTATTATTCTTAGAAGTTAGTTGAATTGGTTAATTCCATATATTAAATTTTTATTTTATTTATCATGGTCCTTTGAAATAAATCATAAATGTATCCTCTATCCAAGCGCGCTTCATACGGCGCTTCGGAGGAGGAAGCGTACGCTTTTGTACGGTTCGGGAAAGAAGGCCGCGCGCAAGGGAAAAAGACATTTTATTTTTTATTTTTTTTTAGTTATGTTAACTTAGCATAAAGGGGGTGGATTAGGTGAGTTTAGAGTGAGGTTAAGGCCGATGAATGAAAAGAATAAACAATTATGATTTTAATTTTAAATGGACCTTGATAAATAAAAATAAAAATTAATCCACCTAAAATTTTACTAACTTCTAAGAATAATAGTAAAGAATTTTTTATATATCAAGAATATTACTTGTTTATAATAGTATTGGAATAATAGATTAATATATAAATATAGATCAATTAATATTAAATTAAATGAATTAAAAAATTTATTAATTTAATTTCAATTGGACCATTGGTTTTAAATGACAAATAAAAATAAAATTATTATTAAATAAGTATATGATGTACCTATGATATTATTTTATTTTGAATGAGTTAGGTTTTGGGTATATATATACATTAACAAATGAATTCTTTTATTATATAATGTACCTAATTTAACTAATTCCTTAGAATAATAATAATTAAATATAACAAGAATATTTTTGGTTTGAATGAGGGCATTAGGTCAGAATTAGCCGTTGGCAAAATGTAGCCATTGGAGTCTCTGCACATACTATTTAACAAGCTAAGTTGGATTGGTTTTTCAACTTGTCCTGACGATGAACCACACTGGTTGGTTCGGAATGCGTCGACAAAAGAATATTTATGTGATTTCGCCGAAAATTCTCTAAACAATGTTATGGATCATAGAAGTCTAAATTCAGTAATTTCCCTTTTCTATGCAGAAAAAAAAAATGAAAGACTATCATCCCAAAGGAAATAATGAGACCAAGTTAACTGCTGTCCCTTTGGCAGGGAACTGCGTTCAAACAAGGCGATCCAAATTGGAGCGTAATAGCTAGAAAAAGGAAAAGGAGATCTCCAATTGGCGCAAAAGAACAATAGGATAACTACAAAATAACAGTGTGGTAAATCCCTCAGGATCCTTTGATCCTAAGGGATCACTATCTTAACAATCCTCTGCATTGTTGATATCGTCGCTCGGCTATTATAAGAAGGGGTAGCACTGTTAGCTTGGGGGGAGAAAGAAATATTGTTATTTTTATGAAATTTTCCTTGATACTTGAACTTTGATCATCGACTCTCTTTGAAGAGCGATTCATTGTAACTCTATTTAATGTTTTAATATAAAAACCTGGTTGTTCTTCTATCATTGATTCTGGAGTAGCCTTAAGCAGTGAGTCCCTGGAGGCTAAGGGCCCAGCCCTAGTGGATTAGCTGTTCCTGAACCATATTTCTGATTCATGTGTGGTTTGATTTCTTCCATTTACTCTGTTAAGTAATCTAACATGCTTTACTATTTTACATATCAGTTCTGTTATATATACTTGACTAAATACTATTGTTATCTACAACAGGAATGCTATGTTATCATTTTAACTTTGTATCGCATTGTTGTTCCTTTTGACAATTGATATAACATTGTTGTTACTTACAAATTTCCATTCGATTACAGATTAACCACGCTATATGTGCCTAAATCGGTACTACTATATGATTTATTCTTAAATTGTGACTGTTGTTCATTCGAGATTTTTGTTTTGTTACAATTGCTGTTACTTTATAGCTGTGATTCATGTGTATTATATTGAAGCTTAGATTACTGTTCCTTGTAATGTTAGGTGTGTCGCATGTTTAACTTGGGTTGTTGTACATTCAGATTTAAATTGATGTTCTATAATTTATTTTTGATAGTCTGCTGTTCCATTTCTGTTTGTTGTTCAATTCAAAAGTTGTTACTTAATTCCTGTAGATTATAATTATTGCTACATTCATTTCCATAGGTTAAGGTTTTGCTATTCAATCCTGTTTATATAAATAGTTGTTGTTCTATTTCTTGTCATTTAAAGATCATCATTTCTTTGGTGTGCAAAAGGTCTGAGACTGTAGTGAACATTGAAACACGCTGTCTACTTCCCAGTTTGATGATCCTTCCTTTGAGTGCCTTCTTGATTGCATCAGTTTACAAAGGGAAGAGTTACCATTATTGTACTCTTGACTGATAAATTGTTGTAGCTTTCTGAACGCATGATTTGAGTCCTAGGTTTCTTTTTGCAAGTAGATTTCATTCCAAGCATCCTTTTACTCTTGTATTGAGAGCACTATACTACTAGCATTACTCTCACAAACGACCGCCTCAAACTGAGTACACTCTTTGAGATAACAAATCGTTCCTGGATTGACAATTAATGTAGGGTAAATAGAGGTGAAAAAGACCCTTTTTACTGCTTGACAACGTGATTGGGGTAATTGATAATCCCTTTCTTATTGAGAGGGAGTGTTGAGAAATGGCAATAAGAAATTCCAATTTAATGTGTCCTTGAATTAAGCTGATAATTAAAATCAAATTCTATTCTCATGGCAACTTGTAAATAGTTAATTAAGTTTAATTAGCTTAATTAGCCTAGGAATTTCGAGTTGGAAATCTTTTTGTAGTCATGTATATGTTCTCCCTAAGTTTTAGGGGTCGAGTATCAGTTTAAATTGAGTTGGAAATTAGATCACTTAGTTTACTTAGTTAAGTTAAGTTAAATTAGCTCTAAATTGTTTTTGGGACTAATATAGGACTAACAGTCAGTTGGTGCACTAATGCATCCATTAGTGCTACTCCAATTGACTGAAGATTTCTTCATGAAAAACACATGCATGTCAGTTCAGAGAAAGACCCAGTTGAGACTAGAGAGCAAGGAAAGTGGACTATAATTTATATGATTTATTGAGTTGTATAGATCATGCATGCAACTAGGAATTGGAGCTAGTTTGGATTGCGTAGTTTTGGAAGCACTCAATTCCCATTAGTATGGGTTATTCATCCATAGGAATTGTGCAAGGAAATAGGGGCTTGGAGAGCTGCAGAATTGGCTAAGGATTTAGCTTGAGCTTGCTTGTGAGCTAAGAGAGTTGAGAATACTTGTGCATAATCGTTATAGTGAGAACAAGCTTTGTATCGTCACTCATATTTTTGATGTATGCAATACAAATAGCGGGGTTTTGAACAATGGTTTTCTCTAGATTCATCTTGTGTTATGTGCCATTGATTTATCTTCTTATTGTTCTTACTGTTTTCAAAAATCTATTAGCTTTTGCTGGTTGAAAGTAGTAGATTCTTGTCCTATGCTTTAGTAAATTACATGAGCTTGTGAATGTAAAGGATTTTATACAGTCTTTTCTATCTATTATTAATGAATGAATGAATGTTATATGTTAATGGAGGAATTTTATATGTTTCTTTATGCAGAAAACCACATATGCTTCATTGTTTCTTTATCAATTTTTTGTTTTGCTAATGTGTATGCATGAGTCTTAATGTGTTCCTATCAACCTTTTTTATAGTAGATAGATTGGGTACTGGGGAATGGAGAGTGATGTGCCGGGTGAGAAGAGGTCATAATATCTTCCACCTTCTCCCGGTTGGCCATGTTTAGTAGAGAATAATTTAGGATTTGGATAGTATTTGAGCTAACCTCCCTTATTCCAACATATGAAAAACCAAGTCAATGTCGACTTCCCTATTGTTTCATCAAATCAAGGAATGTTTTCTCCAATAATAGATTATTCCAAAAATTATTATTGAAACAAAGAAGAGCTAATTCAAATATTCATAGGCCTCACTTTCGTCTAATTGTTATTTAGTCATAAAAATGTTTCTTAATTTATTTTATTAATTTTCTTTTTCTTTATATACGTTTAACTCATTGTATGTGCATTACAGGTATTCTTATTCCATAAATTTGTCATCCACAAATGTAACATGGATGGAAAGAAAGTGGATGAATTTCTCCTCTTGAGTAGCCATTCCTTGTTAGTTGCACCCCGCCTTTTGCATTTTTATTCTAATCCTCCTTTGTTGTCAGTTATTTGCTATCCAGTTGTTCGTTATTTGTCAGTTATTATAGTGCTTCAAGTCACAAGAGAAGGAGCTCAAAAGTTTTCTTTTAAATTGTTTGTGTTGTCAAAGCTTTCATTGTCCTAACATTGTTCATGATTGTACAGGTATGGAAATGCAAATGTCTGGAAGATATTTACAAACATTTTTTACTAATTCCCATTGACAACAGTACTAGTGAGTATAATTTTGAATGTTCTGAAAGATGTGGAATTCAATCAACGAATTTGGTTCAGCCTCTTGTGTTTGTTATGCTTCAGTTACTGAAAAATATTCTTTCTTGCAGACATTCTATTATTTGTTCTTTTTTTTTTTGTAAGCTAACACCCAAAGGGGGATTTGAACAATTGTATATCCGAGATAATTCCTTGTATCTACATCTCTTTCACTCTATGATATGAATCCATTGTAGTTGTATAAGTGTTATAAACAAGCATTAAAAACAAAAAGGTATTTTATAAGACTTCAAATTGCCAATTCCTCCAATATACAAGTCTTCTATAAGACTAGAAAGTCCTCTGGCTATGCAACACTCTTCCATGTCATCCTTTTGTTGAAAAATCATAGGTAGGCCTTGTAATCCCATTAACATGAAAGAGATAAAGATAACATAGACAAGAAACTAATCAAAACCATCAATCAGAGAGGAAAGACACAAAATACTTATATTTTGCAAATAATCAACCCCTTCTTAATTCATGGACAACATGCATCCACTTTGTTAGCTTCATCTTGAGATATTGTAAGAAAAACTCATTCACGTCATCATGCATGTGTTAGGGTTTTGATTTATTTATAGAAGAAGAAATAAATCCTAGGGTACAAATCCTAGATCCCTCTCATTCAATCCTTGGCTAGAGTTCACAAATCAACATACTCAAATAATCAAGGCCTTTCCTTTCAGCTCCCTCTCAATTGACTAGGGTTCTAAATTAGTAGGAGCCCAAATGAAAAGAACCTATATTCATAATCAAACAATATATGTATTTGGCATCACCTTAAGCAATCATGCTCAATATCCAAGAGAGTATCAATAGTAATAATAATCAAAGATACGAAATAGTTATCCTTTCAAGAAAAGTCAACACCCTCTTAAACTTGAGCTACATGATCATTTTTCACCATCTTCCATTCCCAAGAGCTAGGTATTCTTTCAACCTCAATGAAGGCTTCCTTAATAATACTTTGCAAGGGTTTCATAATGTGCTCTGGCTTTCCAATTGGACTAGGTTCTTAGACCTTTCTTAATAATATTCATATTGTCTTGATCTTGGTCAAATCCAGCATACCCTGTTCATCAAACTTTTTCGGGAGCCAACCTACTTCAGGGCTATCAAAACAAATTATCATATATTCCCCTAATGAATTAGAATAGGTTTCCTATTTACCATAGACAATTTTTAAGCAAAAACAGTTAGTCACAACCATCAAACAATATCTATAATAATCAATCATTTGAACATAACATGATGAATCAACTCTTTCACGTCATCCTTTTTCTACCAAACCGTAGGTATGCCTTGCAATCCCCTTTGAAATGAAATAGAAGAAGAGAACATAGACATAAAACTAACCAAAACCATTAATCAATGAGGAAATACATAGATTTCTGACCTCTCGAACATAATTAACACTTTCTTGATCCATGGACTTCGTGCATCCACTTTGTCTTCTTCATACTACAATCTTGTAAGACACACACATTCATAACATCATGCATAGGTTAGGGTTTATGTTAGTGGAAGCAATAAATCCTAGGGTACAAACCCTAGATCCTTATAGGTAAACCTTTAGCTATATCACATATTGAAATCATCAAGACCTTGACTTTCATCTTCCTCTCAACACACTAAGGTTCTATATTCTTATTCAACAAGAGCTCGTAATATTTATAAGAGACTCATATATTTTCTCAGGTGATACACTACAATACTTGTCATATAATTACTTGTTAATTATTTTTTACAAAACTTGTCATAGACTAGCCATGCAAATGGATGTCGGAGGAAATAATTCCTACGAGGATCGCAGAAAAAATTCACATGTCCATCACAAAAAATAGGTCTTAGGTAGTTCGCATTAATTCACAAAATATGACCTTTGTCCTATGCAATATATCTCAAAATCAAAGTATTCTATAGAATTCTTCATACATAATTCGGATCACCATGCTTGGGTTATACATATTTTGGATTATACAAAATGTGTCTTAGACGTGTGAAATACATAACTCAGATTATACTCGATATCACAGACTTTTGTTCTATTTTAATTTTGTACACATTATAGACTTATATAGCATAAAAAACTTTGATATAACCATAGAGATAAGCTTCATAAATTCGGCCTTTAAGAGTGTGTTATAATAGAGACATATTTTATAAAATTAGTGGGCTTTATGATGGTTTCCCATGACCAGAATGTCACAACTATGACACATTCGTCACAACGTACTTTGTAAAATTAGTGGCAGGGTCAATATTCACAAAAAATTTCCCATGGATTCAATGTTGTAACTGATGAGCCCCAGTATTGCAAAAACAATGTTGCAACTCCCAAGGCTACCAACTTAAATTATCAACCCGAGGTTCGTAGAAACTTAAGAGGTGTCAGCACTATATGTGAAGGATATAATGTGTCATTGTTTCATCGATATGATGTAATGAGGTCAATTTCATGAAATCAAAGCCTAAAATAATTACATAAACAGAAATGTTACTTTGAAAATAAATTAATCATAGGCATGAACAACAATTTGTAATTGAAATCCTAAGAGCATGAATTCAAATAAATAAGCCTAATTTACTTTCTAAAAAGACATGTCCTAATCAGTGTTTATTCTTCCTCAATCATGGATTTAGAGCCTAGGGGTCATGATTCAAGCCTAAGATATAAAAAACAATCTTTTTGGAGAAAATATGGTCAAGTTTACACGTGCTACAAGAGTGCTACTGGAGGTTGTTGTAGGCAAAACAAAATTGCTACAGGCAAAACAAAACTACTACAAGAGGAGGTTCATTGAATGACCAAGTAAATAAAATTAAAATGGGATGGTACATTTTTTTTATTAATTAGGATTTATTAGGTCTCCATTCCAAGTGGAATTGCTCCAAAATACCCATGTTAACATGTGCTAAAAAATAGTAGAAAATTACTACTCTATAAAATCGAAATTCAAGAACTAGTGAGTTAGTTCACCTAACCAATGCCTAATCTAATCAAGGGAAAATGAAATAGGGTAAAGTTTTTTATTAACTTGAAATTTTTTGTGACATAATCCAAGTGGAATAAACTCAAATGAATCTCATTAACATGTTCTAAAAAATAGCAGAAAATTACCACTATTTTGCTACAAGGGACTTCCAGAAATTCTAGATTTGTGAACTAGTAAACCAATCCAAGTAGCTCAATGATGAATATGACATTTCAAAGTTGTTCTAAGGATGTATAATGCTTTTGAATATGTAAATAACCTAAAAAATAACTTATATTAATCATTTAACCTAATCCTACATCGAAAGAAGCATCAATACTAAATGTAGAAATAGGAAAAACAAGAATAAGAGATGCATGTGAATAAGAAGTGAAAATAAAAAAAACAATTTATACAAAAGGGATATTAGGATCCGAGGATGGCCAAGCCCAAGGATACTCAGAGACCTATGAGGGAAACCAAGCTTTAGAAGCTAAAAATTCACCAAACTTCATTATTTGAATCAATCCAAGTACACCCGTGCTAGAAATGAAAGTGGAGCTGCAAAAATACAAGTTTTATCCACAAGAAGACTAAAAAAACATGCCACTAGAGAAAGAAATGTGAATTGGTACTTATAAAAAATTATGAGGAAGCATTATCCTTGAAAGGAGGAAGCCTTCCCCTCCAAAATCCCTCAAATAGTGGATCTAGTTCCCAACACTAGGAATCTGCATTAAAATGACAGGGAACACATCCGTAGATTTTCTCAATCACTGGAGCTCCAAAAATTGTGCAATAATTTCATAATATCTGATTGATTTATTATCCAATCTTGATCCTGGTTCAGTAGGGAGAAAGTCCCTAGATTATCTCCTCCTCCAAATCTTCATAATTTGTCCAATATTCTTCAAAAATAAATAATATTAGGCACAAAAACAAAACTATCTCTAAACCTTCTTAATGAACATTTTAAAGCTAAAAAAACATATTTGGTGTAGAAGGAGACATTTAATATAGCCTCCATGTGCCTAAGAAGGTTAGATGGGCCTTAATTTGTGTCTAATTTGCAGGCCCAGTATACCCCCCTACTGAAATTGTTCCTCATCCTATGAGCAACCTATTCATAATCTTTAAATTACCCTTTTCTTCTTCATGTATGATGGCATGTTTCATTCTTTGTTTGTTGGTGCACGTGTTTCTCCTTGTGTCGCTCTTCTTGCTACTATTCTATTTTCGTTTCTTCCCCTATCTGCTTTTCCTATGGAACTTCTAATGTAGGTTTAGGCTGCTTCTTAATCGCAAATGATTCCTCAATTGTAATGGTTTATATTTGTGAGGGAAAGACAACTATTTTGGATTTTCTTATTGATATTCCTCTAGCACTTATCCTTGTGAAAAGAAGGATTTCTTGGCATCCATTACCTCATTACTAATGTCATTCCCATTTAAGTCCAAGCCTCTTAATATTGTACAAATTCTTGGCCATGATACATCATACTATCCATCAAATTCTTATGAAAACCCTTGACTAGCTGTCTAAATTCTCTTTGCTCATTAAATTCTAGAATTGAAAACATATAACAGAGAAATATTTCTTTTTACAGAGGGAGAAATGATGATCAATAAATTGAAGCAAAATAAAGGAATGATGTGATGACAAAACTGGTGACTTGGATACCTTTCAAATTTGGAGAATTTACCATGTATGTAGTAAATCCTTTGTAGCTATGTTGTGTTTATCTGTACCTGTTAATGGTGCTGGACTCACCAACATTCAGGGGATCTCCCTAGTATGAAGTCCCAACTAGACCTCACACCATTTTGTGTAGGATTACCATATGTTATGATGGACCGATTGCCATTATATTAAAGATATGCCTTAGCTCTTGCTTGTTAGCATGTGAGAGTGGTATGATTTGTCTTCAAACAATGAGGTTCGCGTGCTTGGTGAGTGCTAGTGTTACTTGTGTCAAGGTTCTTTCAACACAGAGGGAGAGGCTGGAAGTGAGTCTCTAGTCAAAAGGGAAAATGTCCCAACTCTATCAAAGGCACACAACAAAATAGGACATGCGTAGCTTCTAGTAGAGCAGTCCACATGGATGTGGCAGTCACACACACAAGAAAGGATAGTACATACAACACTCAATGGAGTAGTCAACACGAGTGCGACAATAATTATAACAACTTTATGGGAAAGGTTATGTCTGATGTTCGGTAAGGCAGCCCATGCGGGTAGGACAACGTTAACAACTTATACAACACATTTCATAAATATATATGTATTAGAGCAACTGAAATAGTTCAATTGTTTTGACAAAGGTTATAGAGACTTGTATTAAAAGTGTTCCAAGATCAGTCTTACAAAAAATTACAATACATGTGTGAAAACATGTTGGCCTCATCTCAAGATTCTGAATTAAGTGAAGGTTCCAAGACACATCAGTACACCATACATCACTCACCCTGTAGGACGGGTTTTGGAGCCATTGCTTGCTCCTCGAAGAAAATATTACAGGCTCTCAAGGCTATGTGGGAGGAGCCAAGGTGAAAATTCTTTGCATGTATAAATGAGGGGTTCTTTATAGCCAAGGGTACAATTGTCCCTTGTGACTGTTCGACTTCCCTCATGACAATTTAACTTTCATAACTTTTTAGATTACATGTGGGTCTCTTGGACTTCCACGTTACATTACATTGATTTACAATAGTATGGCCCATATTAGTGATGTGGCTGATATGACTCATGACACGACTCGACACGACAATGCTAGTATGTTCATGCTTATGGTGGTGTCCATGTCGAGATCCAGTGCTATTGAGTGATGGATGTCCTCTTGGTGTATCATAGCTTCACCTCTGCATGGAAAAGTGTGTAGAGTCTTTGATGTTCTTGGTGTTTTCTTGATGTTGCATATGTACATCGCTCCTTCACTTGTACTTTGGAATGCTTCATGTGTTGGTCCATTCGCAAAAACAACTCTTGACATGAATTGTCTGTTCTCAAAAAAATCTCTTCGCATGCATTGTCCATTCACAAAAAAATATCCTTGCATGCTTTGTCTATTAGTGAAAAATATCGTTGCATGCATTCATCATTCATGAGTTCATAACAAATCACCTCAGATGTGCTCTCCTTGTTCATCATGTTCGTTGTCATGTTATGTCTCATCCATTTACCTGTATCTTCAATCACTCATGACCATATGACATCAAATCCATAAATCTCGTAGTCTACCAGGATGCATTATCTTTCGCCTTTAGATGCAAGTGACCGGAAGAGAGGATGAGGCTCTTGAAACTGCACAAGGCATATTTCAAGCCGGGATGCGGGCTCTGGGTAATGCCGTGAAAATTTCATAGAAGTCACTGTGAGACTGAGATGAGAAATTTGGATCAGTAGTGATTGTCCATGGAGTCTGGCTCGGTTAGAGGGAATATTTTTGCAATTTTTTTAGGGAAGTAATGCAGGTAACAGAAGGGCTTAGCAACAAAAACTGTGCAATTCTTCTGGGGAGTAGGCAACGAGCTGTAGGAGGCTTACTAGGAAAAAATGTGCATTTTTTTCAGGGAGCTGGTAGCGGGCTACGAGAGTGCTATTGGAAAAAACTATGGAATTGTTGGGATGTTGCTGTGTTGAACATCCCATTGCAGTTTCTAAGCTGAGCGGGATGTTGTGCAACTGGGATACTACTCATGAAAACTGCGTAGTTTTTCGGGTGAGCAGCAGGTCAGTTGATTGGGTGATTGGCTGGAAAAACTAAACAATTTTTTGAGGGATACAATGACATATACATGGTGTTTGTCCAACATGTCTGTGCAATTTCTTCAGTCAGCGAAGTGGGAATTCTTTGCATATTTTGCACAATGTTTTAGGGGAGTGACTCCCAAGGTCACTGGCCAGTCAAACTCTCCTGTTGACCAGTTGGAGGCTTGGTTGATGTGATTGCGGGCATTGCATAATGAAATGGATTACTCAGAACTTCTATGTTGTTCTGGGTGACATTTAGTAGAGTTGATTCTAGGTTCGCATGGTGCATACTTCCTGGGAGGCAGCCTCAAGCTCTACACAATTCTAGGGAGTAGTACATAATCACTGAGAGATGAAACTATGTAATTGAGGTTAGTGGATGTTCAACTATTGGAGGATTTTCTAGTCAGCAGAGCTTCAAAAAAATGACCAAGTGTGTGAATGAATGAACTCATACATGCATGACCTTGTGAACACACACTGAACATGACTCGACGACAAGACACCTCAAACCATCAAGACAAAATATACTTAACGTGACTGGCCAACAGTTCGAGAAACAAGCGTGACACTTGTGATAGATCATTGAACAACCGTGATGACGCTTGCATGACAGTTCATACAAAATTTTTTGTGCATGCAACATATGTTTACATAGTGAATACATCCTGTACACATGAAGTGGGACCTTGTGCGTGGGCAGAACACGATTGCAATCATGACATTATGACCAACATGCAAAAAGATGTTTGTTGAATAGTCAAGTGAGGAGGTTGCAAAGACTCAACACGAGTTCACAAGATGAGCCCGAGTGCTTGTGAACATTAAGGGGAAAACCCAAGGAAGGCTCTGAAATTGGATGTAGGCCAAAATTTTGGAGGTTGTTGCAACCACTACAACACTTGGCGACACATTGGTTGAATTCTAGCTTCTCTGTTTTGGTTCATTGACATCACAAGGCCTTGGTCTTTTAGGGAGTATTGAATCATTGTGTGGGTTACTTCAGCTTCCTCACTTACCCCATGAACATGCATGGTTCACCTTTCACCAACTCAGTTAAACACAATAACAAGTTTCAGCTTGATCACAATGTTTCAAAATTGGGAAGGGTTGTTTGGCTTGCGATTTAAAAAGAAATTCAAAGTATAAGTTTTCATCTCTGGTGTTTCTCCACTACCAGTCGGCCTAGACAGTACCTCGACAGAGTCATGCAGGAACACACGCATTTCTCCACTGCCAGCGAAGTTGGTCAGTGCCCCGGTGGAGTTACATGCTTCACCTCTCTGCACATGAATCCTTTCTCTTCTTTCGCCTTTGTATTTTTAAATAGAACTGTGCATAGGAATTTATTTATTTTTTGGTCGGAAGAGGGATCCCAACTTAGTGAGAGTAGAAGAGGCTGTTCCTTCATAGAATCATGTAAGACCTCTGACATAGGTTTTCTCATTTAGATTTTACCCTTCTTCAGTTTTACTAGTTGGATGATCTTGAACACATAGAGCAGAAGGTTGAGTATAGGCATGGGGTTTCCCAGTGTGGACACACGTTCATGGTTGGACCCAAGGTTCCCTTGCAAACAAATCGTATTTTCCATCAATACTTCATCGACCGAAGGTTACAACCAAGCACAAAGAAGATAGACACAAAACTGGCCAACTACTGCAGTGTCATAAGATTCCTTTGATCTCAGCCACATACTCATTCAAAATCCAAAACTCAGTAGAGGGAAACGCTTATTGACAGAACCAAAAATAGCACAGTATTAAGAAAACAAAAAAAAGTGAACCAAAAATAGTAAGCAAATAAAACAATAGGCAAGAAAAGAGAGCAAGCAAGCAAACCACACCAAGTCAACAAACAAATAAACATGCAAACTAGAAAGCAAAGCCAAGGAAGAAGGAAAACACTACTCCTACTCCTACACTAAATAGTTGGGGTTACGTGAAACAAAATTTCTAGTGAAGCTACCGTAGGCATACCTGACCTGCAATCACAAAGATACAAGTGATTAAAATAGATAAAAAGATAGCATGCAACAGAAAATGCAAAACTTTGAAAAACTTGCACATGAGAGAGTAGGTCTCACCTGTGGGCAGAAAGATGTGTCACAACCACCCAACACACATGCTTACCTCTTCGGTAACTACCGTTTTTCAAAAAACCTCATAGGCCTCTTGCCAATGTGCATTCTTCTCCACCAATTCTCTTAGTGAGTGTGAGGAAGGATTGAATCTTGTTACCTGCAACACAACTTGCCAAGTAATATTGTTTTAGACATTCAGCGATTGAATCATAAAATTCGTGATGGCTGTTTTGAAAGACTCGTGATCTTTGAGAAGATGGATTCCTGATTTGAGAGAGGGGATCACAATGGGAATATGGTACGAATAGATAGATCTGGTCATTCTCTCACCAAGGAAAATTTTAGGGATGGAAAATATTCTTGAAGTTTAAAAACATTGGCGAATCTCACTAATCCCTAATATGCAAACTATAAAATGTTTATTGATATATAAATAAAATTATTCAAATTTATAAAGATTTTATATATATTCTCTATGAAATGTTGGTGATTTTGAAGGTAAAATAATTTTATATTCTAAAATTTGGGCAAATCGTCTTTTATAAAATTGGAAATTGGAAAATCTTTTTTTGTGGAAAAATCATGGAAAATTAGCCCACTGGGCAAACATCAGCCCCTAAAATTTTCCATGATTCTCACCAGTCATGTCAAGACAGTCAGGGCCTGCCATAGCCATCAGCCCAGGCTGAAGTGACTCACCTACTTGACAAAATTTTGAGGAGAAAGATGTTACATGGTGAAGATCATAGTGTGCAAAGCAACTGTCATAGGATGTAGCATTGGGAAAATGATAAACTAAATGACATCCACCCAAAATAGAAGAAAAATAAGACCAGTTGGTCGAGATGCCATATTCCTAGTTTAACATGAACAAAGAAAAATTTTGAACAATCTTGTGAATGCTTTGAATGAGGGAACCAAGTTCGTTGTGTGCTAGATATGACAGAACACCCACTTGCAACCAGTGAAAAACTGTGCATGCATCTTGGTCATCACATAAATGTAGAAAGGATGCCAGTATTGTGAATGTGTGAAACTAGTTGGGGTGTGGTGAAATTAGAGTAACTTAATTCGTGTGAAAGTTTGTGCGCTTGTCATCACAAGGGAGATTGCTAGTGTGATGAGTAGGTAGATTTGATGCGCAAAATTTGCAAGAAGACCAAGGAGTTGATTATGTGAGAGAACAACCGATAAGTATGATTCTAGACAAAGATAGTATTTGATATGATCAACTTTAATGTTCCATGATTGCTTTAGGAATGGACACTCCCAACCGTAATTGGATGTAAGAGTGGTGCATGAAGACGAACATGTTGTAATAGACTCATGGATTCGGTCCTGACTGAAATTTTGAAATTTTGATATATCACACCCAGAATAGTAAGTATTTTTTACATGGGGATCCACAGTGAGTGCAACCATGTAGATAGATGGGTTGTGCATGAGAAACAATATCTGATTTGGTTCTAGGGGCTTACCAGAGTTGTGAGGTCTTGACATAACCATCAACAGATGTTGAAGTGCCTCGACTCCCTTGCACGTCCTGAATTTTTCTAGAATTAAAAGATTACATTTTGAGATGTGAACCAGATCATGCATGGCTTGAGGATGGTTGTTATTGTTGATTTCAAAACTTCTCTTAGGATAACAGCCATCTCTGTCACAGGCTTCATCAAAATTTTCAAAAATATGACTTGATGAGCTCTCTTCATGCAACACACAAGATGATGATGAGTGGGAACACAATTGTGTGTTGATATTGTTTTCACCATGGACAACATCACTGCCTTGTGTCTATCAAGGAGATACCTCATAAGATTAAGAAGTAAGAGAACATGGAGAATCTTCATCACATGTATATGCATTGTGAAGGGTAGAACACATGGGCAAGTGAGGTGCAAAGGAAGTTTCAGTATGGACATCTGCTTTGACCAGTGCACATTCCAGATCTGAGTTAGAGTGTACATAAGAGAACAATAGATTACATGAAGTGCTTGGGTGTTCATCACAAAATATGGAACCATGGGAGTGATGATAGACCAAGACTAGAGGTTGATCAAAAGAGTTAATTGTGCATGACGCTTCACCAAGATTCACGAATTGAGAATCGATCAACAATGAGCTCAATATTTTGATGTGAACCATTTTGAAACATAGAAGAGGAATGTAGAATTTCCTGCAAATTATCTACAAATCTACCTCTAATACCATGTAGAAAATCTGACTGTAGATTAACTCGATAATGCAACATACCAAAGCAAAATACTATAATCTACTTCTACTATCAAACTTGTGGAAGCTTAAAGATTGAGCTGAATCAGAGTTGAACACATATAACCAGAAGAAGAAGAATCAATACACATGAAACATAGAAAATACTCAGTGTAAAGACCCAGCTAAAAACCCCACTATCTATATTATCATACAAGGTGGAAATACATCAGAATTATACAAATCCTTAGCTCTCATAGTTAGCCAGATCTCAGTACAATCCTCTTGGATGCTCACAGACAATTAAAGCTTCTCACAAGCCTTCCTCTCTACCCTCCAAACTCCTATTTACTTGCGTAGTTACCTCTGGGATGATCACCTTCACCAGTGTAACACTGCTCTCACACACGACTCTAACACACTGTCAGAACTGAGCAATCCTCACGGAACCTTCCCTTGACTGCATGGATGAGTTTCCTTTATAGGAAAACACATGCAACTAATAGTAACCAGTCCTTGAAATTTAGCTCAACTGGGTCTTTCTCAGAATAGAAATGCATGAGTTTCTGATGAGGGAATCTTCAGTTATTTGGAGTACACTAGTTGAGCGCATGCATGCATCAACTGATTGATAACTCACAATTAGTTCCTCAAACAGTTTGGAACTAATTTAACTGGACTTAACTCAGTAAACTTAGCTAATTAATTACAACTCAAATATAACTCAATCTTAGAGAAGAATCTTCGGCAAAAATCACATAGAGGTAATTTTGTCGACGCGTTTCGAACCAACCAGTGTGGTTCATCATCAGGACAAGTTGAAGAAACATACCCAGCTTAGCATGTTAAATAGTTTGAGCAGAGACTCCAACGGCTAAATTCATAACAACTAATTTTGACCTTAGGACCCTGGTCAAATTATTTTAATATTCTTACTATTTTTATTATTATTATTTCCGGAAATAAGTCAAATTAGGTAAAAAATTTATATAAATAAATAAATACTTCCAATGGTTAGTAATTTATTTATTTATTCAATTTGTTTATTAATATTATTAATATTAATATGTATATATAAAGTTATAATATTAGGTTATTAGAATAAAAGTTAGGATTAATAACAATAAATAAAAATAATTTTTGTGGTTAGTATAAAAAGATAATATATTTGTTTATTTAAATTATTTAATAATTATTATTAATATCATACAAATATATATATAT